>JBCEWC010022330.1:0-10074 GCA_038996855.1 Solanum aculeatissimum | reverse complement strand
CGCAATAATTTGCTTGAGAATTCGCAAAGATTCTAGCTAGAAAAGTGTCAAATGACGAGCGTTTTCGTGACTCATCATTGGGGAGGCCAATGGTTCCTCACCTTCGACTGTTGCATCCATCGACGTCCTGTCGACGTTGGGTAGTCCGAGTTCAAAGCAACATCCCTATCCATGAGTACTTCTTTGAATGATTGTAGTGTTCCCGTGAATTCCTTTGTTGGGCTAGAGGCATCCGGTGGGTCTCAATGGGTAGAGTCTTATGTCTTGGTAAGGGAACATGGCCATGATCTAGGAGAGGATCTGTCTTCTAAAGAGAGAAAAACGAGTGAAACAATTCATGAAAAATTATATAGGAAGTAGCTAATTTAAAATCATGTTTGTCATTACATATTGTTATTCCTGTGCTGCTACAATATATATTCTCATTTCATATAAAATAATAACATAAATTTTCATAAAAGTTATACCGAAATTAATAGTACAAAGCCTAGTATCCAATATCAAATTCCCCAAAAATAAACCCAAAACCGTAAGGCTTATTTGGTATTGGTAATATAGAAAAAACGAAAAAGGCCCTAAAGTGCCCTCGAAGTATTAGAAATGGTACAAAAATGCCCCTCATCCACCTTTTGGGCCTAAAATACCCTTCCCGTCTACCTTTAGGAGTAACAGATTTTTAATTAAATAATTTAAATAATTATTTGTGACACATGGCGTTCCTCTATTGGTCAAAATTTAATTATTTAAAATTATTAATAAATAATATTTGACCCACCCAAAACCACCATAACCCGCCCAAATTACCCCTGAACCGCCCCACATATAACCCTAACCCCCTAACCCATAACTTAAATTAAAAGAAGAGTAAAACCCTTCACTCTCTTCCTAACTCAGTCGCACCATCTCCCTTATGCCACCCTCGCCTCTCCTTCCCTTCTCTAAAACCCCCCTGCGTGCCACCGACGACCCCTCCCCCTTCATCGTTGCTCACTCTCCACGCCGGCGCCGCACCAAAAACTCACCATCGCAGCCCCCTACGGGAACTCCCCTTCTCCCTCAACCCCGTCGGCAACCATCGGCGGCCCAACAAGTTATCAGGTACGTAAAAAAAATTAAAAGAAGAGTATACAGCAACTAGCGTACAACCCTCTTCTTCGACCATTTCTTTGGCACTGTGTGAATCATCTATGAAGATCTTGACTATAGGGTTACGTTTTTTGTTTGCAATCTCGAGTTCAACTCAAGTAAGAATATATTGGTGTTGTTCTCTCTTTATTTCATGACTGTTTTCGATTTGTATATTTGAGTGGTCTATATTTCATTTTTATTTTGGATGTTGTGTTAAATGATTTTTCAGCAGGTGGTGCTTGTCCCTATATCCTTGTATTCATGTACATAGTCATTTTCTATTGATAAATTCCCTTATTTTTTTAATATTTTCTTGCTGTCTAATGAGGCCCTTTTCTCTTTCTTTCATGTCTATGATATGATTTTCTTGAAGAATGAGTGAGAAGGTGGACCTGATATTTAATTACGGGGGCAAATGGGAGCTGACACCTCATGTTATGTATATTAAAAAATAGATTCATGTTTGGCAAGATTATAATCCAGATTTGTTGTCGTATATAGACATATGCGAAGAGTTCGATCAAAAATTAGGTTTTATGAAGGTCAAACAACTTCTTCTCAGAGTACCTTTTGGAAGATATTATGTGATTGAGGGGGATTCTGGCATAAGAATAGTACAAACAACTTTGTCTACTCATCCTGGTATATTAGATTTCTTTGTTGTAGATGAGGGGGAGGACATAGTTCCAGCTATGGACATTAGGCACCATCATGACGCTTACCTTGCTATAGCAGATGCTGCAGCTCAGTGTGAATCAAATGAGGAGGAAGATAATGAAAATGAATCTTACTCCAGTGATTGCAACAGTGAAGAGTTGGAATCCTTTAGAATGGAAAAAAATTTAGAAGTAAATGAGAAATTAGATAACTTTTTAGAGTTGAAAAAAGGTATGAGCTTTACGAATCTTGATGAAGCTAAAAGAGTTGTGAGCTACTACTCAATTATTAAGAAGGTTGGCCTTAGAGTTGTTAAGAGTGACTCTTCTAGAGTAAGATATAGGTGTGCTGTTGGTTGTCCTTTTGTGTGTTTGATTTCTCAAGTTAAGGGAGGGCAAGGATTTGAAATTAAGACCTTGCAAACAAAACATATATGTCCAGAAGCATTCAAGAATAGAAGAGCCACTCAACAAGCTTTGGCACACTATTTTAAGAACAAGGTCCAAAATAATCCTAAGTACAAGGTGACAGATATGAGGCAAAATTTAGATGATAACTTTCGTCTTAATATTAGATATTCAAAAATGAAGAGGGTTAAAAGGCTTGTGTTAGAGAAATTGGAGGGTAGCTATGTTGATGATTTCAATAAGTTGGAGGCTTATGCTCAAGAGTTGAGGGATAGCAACCCTGGTACAGATGTGGTTATAAACATATCTAAAGATACTTTGTTAGAATGTGGACAAAGAAAATTTTTGAGAATGTATATTTGCTTTCAAACTTTGAAAAGTGGCTGGAAAGGTGGTTTGAGGCCATTTATAGGGTTGGATGGCACTTTTTTAAAAGGGAAGTGCAGGGGAATTTTATTGGTTGCACTTGGACAAGATTCAATGAAACATTTTTATCTACTTGCTTGGGCAGTCGTAGATAGGGAAACAAGTAGAACATGAAAATGGTTCATTGAATTGCTGAGAAATTCATTAGAGTTGGAAGATGGTATAGGATTGACAATTATGTCGGATATGCAAAAGGTAAACCTATAAGTATTCGGCAATTACTGATTTTAGTTATTGTATACATTTGAACTACTTTAACTTGTGATTTTTTTTGTTTATTATTATAGGGCTTGATTGATGTTGTTGGTGATTTGCTTCCAAAAGCACAACATAGATGGTGTGCAAGGCATATAGAAGCCAATTGGTCCAAGCATTGGAGTGGCCTACAAATGAAGAAGTTATTGTGGTGGTCTGCCTGGAGTACATATGAAGAAGAGTTTAAAGACCAATTAAAGATCATGGGGTCTATCTCTGAACAAGCTGTCAAAGACTTGTTATGGTACCCACCACAACATTGGTGTCGAGCCTATTTTGACACAGTCTGTAAAAATCACACATGTGAGAATAATTTTACGGAGTCATTCAACAAATGGATTTTAGAGGCAAGGACAAAACCAATAATCAAGATGTTGGAAGATATTAGAATCAAGGTATTGACATGATATGTTTTTCTATTTCTGTTTCTCTGTATGTTTAAATTCATATGTTTTTTTATTTCTGGTTCTCTGTTTCTGGTTCTCTGTATGGTTCTCTGTTTCTGGTTCTCTGTATGCTTTTCTGTTTATGTTTCTCTGTTTAAATTCATATGTTTTTTTATTTCTGGTTCTCTGTATGGTTCTTTGTTTCTAGTTTTGTTTCTCTATATGTTTCTCTGTTTTTGTTTATTTATATGTTTCTCTGTTTATGTTTCTCTGTATACTTTTCTGTTTATGTATTTCTGTGTGTTTCTCTGTATGTTTATTGAGTTATTTTGTATAGGTTATGAAAAGGTTGAAAGTTCTTGATGAAAAGGGTGAAAAATAGACAGAAGATTATAGTCCATATGCCATGAATTTGTACAACGATTTCAGAATAATTGCACAAGGTTGTCAAGTTGTTGCTAATGAAGACTTAGGATATGAGGTGGCTGAGGGTATAGATAGACATGTTGTGAATCTTGGTAGAAATAAATGTACTTGTAGGACATGGGATTTGACAGGAATACCATGTCCTCATGCTATTAAAGCATTAGAACATGATGGACAAGAACCACTGAATGAGATGCATTGGTGGTACTCAAAAGAGGCTTACATGTTGGTGTACCTGCATAAAATTCAACCTGTTAAGGGTGAAAATTTTTGGAAAGTTGATCCTTCTCAAGCTATGAACCCACCAGAAATACGTAAATTGGTTGGTAGACCAAAAGTTAAGAGAGTAAGGGAAAAGGATGAGGCAAGAAAAAGAGAGGGGTTGTGGTCAAAAAATAGAAAGGGACTGCAAATAACATGTGGAAATTGTGGTGTACCAGGTCATAATCGACGGAAGTCCTCTGGTAAGTCATATTTCACCAGTTGTTCATTACTTACAATATGTACTTAATGAACTAACTCTTTGATAAATTTATAGCTCCAAGATGTGCCAACTCTTGGATTTGCTGCATCTTCTAGTCAACAGACAAGCCAACAATCAAGCCAAGTAATAAATGAAGCTCTTAGTCTTTCAATTGTCGATGAAGATGAGGTTGAAGATGATATTGAATCCGAGGAGGCGGAGACAGTGGTTGGGCCTAGAGCGATATTTGAAGCAAAGACTAGACTTCAAATGAAGAAGCTACATCAACAACCAATTGGTTCAAGAAGAATCAGCTTTAGGGGTGATGACAATGGTGTCAATATTCCTACTAATCTACCGTACTCACCAAGAAAGCTAGCATGGAAAGACAAAGCATGTGTGACCTCAAATCAGTTGACAAAATAAAAGGAGATAAAGATTGGCAAGCTAAAGGCAAAGAGGGGCAAACATTAGAGGGTGATTTCTAGATTGTAATTTTAAGTTTCTGTTTGTTATGTAATGGCACAGTGAAGTTTCTTATTTTGCTATTTTTGGATTGGATGCCTACTGTTTATCACTGGCTATGTATTTTTGGATGCTTACGGTTTATCACTGGCTATATATCTTTACAAATTTTATTATTGTCATTTTATTGTTTTCGTATGGCTTTTCGACTATGTTTGATTTTCGCCATACTTTCTTCTCTTCAATAATTGCCTTAGTTTGTGTTCTGGAGCTTTGATCAACACTCTAATCTAATCTGCAGTACATCTAATATGTCAGGACAGTTATAGTACTCAATGTTTTCTTCGTATTTACCCGGGCATTATGCATTGAAATACATATTCAGAGTGAGCAATTGCTTGCTCATTGATTGGTTCTTCAGCTTTAGCAGCCATAGCATTGACACACAAAATAGACTGTCAAACATCTCAGCTATCAATCACAAATTGTGGTGATCAAATATCAAAGTTGTATCGAGACAAAGGTAATCTATATCAAGTAACTAGAGGCAACGGAGTTCGACTTGAGGCAGCGGAGTTCGACTTGAGGCAGCGGAGTTCGACTTGCAGAAGATTATCCATTAGAATTCAAGAGCAGTTGTATAGTTGTATTGTCTGATCTCCTTTATTTTCGACTTCCAAATTGATCATGGTATCAAGATAGTTCACTCTTAAGGGTACCAGTAAAATATTTATCCATCAATCCACACTTACATGTACAGGATGAAAGTTCTTCAGAAGAAGAAATCGAAGAAGATACTGACATTTTGAACAAGAAAAGGATTGAATTAGGACGGGTGTAGGGTTAATTTGAGGAAGAACAAAAGAAGATGAAGAACACGATTTTGTGAATGAAAAGAACCTAAATATCATAACATGAAGATGAAGATGAAGTACTGTTCATGATGGGAAACAGATGAAGAAGAAATTTTTAGAATTTTTTGGAGAATTTTAAGAGGGTTGATTTTGGGGGTAAATGTACTGGTTTCTTCTCAGCTTGCTTTTTCCCTGCTGTCTTTGGTGCCATTTTTGAGAACTTTAACACAAGGAAGAAAAGAAAATTCGTTGAAGAGAAATCGTGAGTGATGGTGAGTTTTTGGTGCGGCGCCGGCATGGAGAGTGAGCAACGATGAGGGGGGAGGGGTCGTCGGTGGCACACAGGGGGGTTTTAGAGAGGGGAAGGAGAGGCGAGGGTGGCATAAGGGAGATGGTGCGGCTGAGTTAGGAAGAGAGTGAAGGGTTTTACTCTGCTTTTAATTTAAGTTATGGATTAGGGGGTTAGGGTTATATGTGGGGCGGGTCAGGGGTAATTTGGGCAGGTTATGGTGATTTTAGGTGGGTCAAATATTATTTATAAATAATTTTAAATAATTAAATTTTGATCAATAGAGGAACGCCATGTGTCACAAATAATTATTTAAATTATTTAATTAAAAATCTGTTAAGGAGAAGGGTATTTTAAGCCCTAAAGGTGGACGGGAAGAATATTTTAGACCCAAAAGGTGGATGAAAGACATTTTTGTACCATTTCTAATACTTCGAGGGCATTTTAGACCCTTTTCCGTAAAAAAAACATTTTCCAATTAAGTTGTTAAAATATTTGGAAAAAAAATCTCTAAAACTAACTCGCACACTGATTCTCTACTTCCCATCTCCACACGCTTACCCTTCACTCCCTACCCATTGCATTTCATATATAAATATTTTTTGCTTACTTACCAACCATAGAAAAATATGTAAGAAAAAATATTTATTTTTCATGAAAAACATTTTTTTTTCCATGCTTAACATACTAAGAAAGATTTGATATTGGAAATTTTGAACACTATAAATCAGATAAATACGGATATTATTTGTTATACTTCAATGCATACGATCTCTAGGTATGCAAAAATCCTTTCAACATATATGTTTTTCTGTATTAGAGAATAATGAACACAGCCAGGTATGCAAAAATCCCCAACTGGAAAGGTTGGGGGCTGGCTTGTCCCGTTTTCCTTTTCTTTCACGGGCTTACAAAATACTACCCAAATTTATGAAAAGTTTTTCCTTCAAGTATTAGCCACTCTTATCTTGATAACGAAGAAAGTGCCTGTAGTTTCTCTCTTTGTGCAAATCCTGCCTCAGCGTCAACTTTGAGTTGAGAGTTTTAACTCACAAATTTCTAGAAGAAAAGGTTAGTTCTGCATAGATGACTTTCCCTCCAGGAATTGATAATGCTAAGCTGAATTATCCACGAACTCCAATCAATTCAATATCAAACACCAACCATGAGTTTGGTGGGATATTCTCCCCAGCTCCGTGACTCCCATAGCTGCAAAAACAGGAATAACAAGAATTAATCAAAGTTACAAAAGGAAGTTACACGAGTGCCAGCATGTGCACCCAGTAGCAGATTCAATATTCTGGAGGGAGGCAAAGCTTTCAAAAAAAAAAAATTTGACGGGAAGCAGGGAGAGGGACTTCATGTCTTCAAATACATCCAAGTGATATGCAGCATACCCTACTGATGGTGGGACTGTGAGCCTTCTTTTATCACCCACACGCATGCCTGTTACGGAAGACATAATTTTATATTAGTAGCTTCAGCTGCGAAAGAAAACAACTAAATGAGGAGATATCAAATCTATACAGTGCCGTCTTTACCATCAAGACCAAGGTTCCATCCCTCTATGACGTCTTTATCACCTTCAAACAATAAAAAGGAAAATCAGAGATTTAACAAAAGTCTGTCAAAACAAACAAATTCTTCTAAGTGTCCTGTGAATACCTAGACGAAATTTATATGGAGATTTTCCCATATTTGTGTAAAATATCTGCCCATTCTTCTTGAGCTTGCCAGTGTAATGAACTTTGAGCTGTGCAGCAGTTCATTCAGCAGAAAAAGTTGAGACTTTCTGAGGTAAGGTCGCCTAAATTCATAGTTTGAGATATCTATTAATTCTCAACTGAATTACCTTCTTTCCTGGAGCAGCCAATTTTCCACCGGGTTCACCTGCTGTGAGCTCTTCAATGGTCAACCCATTAGACAAGGTCCTTATTACAGTAGACTTGACGACCTTCAGACTCTTGTCCTCAACATCCACGGATTGTCTATTCATTTCATTCTCTTTCAGAACAGGAAGATCCATGTTTACCATACAGTCCTCCTGAGATTTGGTCTTCTTTTTCTTCTTCTTTTTAAGTTTCTTATCCGACTGGTGCCCAACAGCTACGGAATCAGATTTTCCATCTATACTACTACTGCATGCATGGATGGTCAAAATATTATAAGCAAATATAGTCCCTAAAACAATTTCTAGGAGGAGGCTTTGGCATGCAACATTGCCTAGAAAATGCAGGTGAAAGGCAAGTGCATGATATCAGAGTATGTACATCAGAATTGGCAATAATGCCATATATTTAGTACTCCCTCCATTCACTTTTTCCACTATTCCAAAAACAGATTCACTTTTAATTGTCAATTTTAACATATCAAAAAAAGACAATTATATTTTTCCTAATTTACCCTCAAATATTAATTACTTATTTCTCCAAAATCATTTTCCAAAATCAAAGACTATACATCAATTAATATGCGTATTGTGGTAAATTACTCATATTATTCATTGTTTCCTAAGGGCATACAAAGTCCGAAATGGACAAGTAAAAGTGAACAGAACGAGTAGTTCATAGTAGATTTACTTTTTCCAAACCTATTTTCCCTCGACAAAAAAAGTGCTTTGATAAAAGTAGGTCTCCTGTTTAGGCAGTAGATAGCATCGGGATTGGTGCAGTTTTTGAGAAAACAATGCAGCTAATTAAACATTAAAACTCACTTATTGATGGTCAGTTTTTGATCTTCTTCATCTATTGCTATTGCATTTGGATTCTCACCCAGGTGCCCAGCTTTTAGAGGATCTTGTTGCAGTTGATCCTCTTTAAGAATGATATCACAGTTTGTATCATGATTTTCAACAGATTTGGTTTCCACAGAATGTTTTCTTTTCTTCGATTTTGGAACATGATTAGAATCCTCTTCTGCAAGGGGCTCCAGAGTATCAGATTGACCATCTTTCCTGCCAGAGCATGTAGCTTAAAAAAATTAGAAGGGTAATGAGGTGTAAAAAAAGACTTAAAGAGAAAATCGATCAGTACATATATGGTGGATAAACTAGCAATCTTAAAATGTGTAAGCACAAAAACAGAACTGCATTCAAAAATAAAGCAACATCTTACATATCAATAGTCACTGCCAACCCGACATCCATCAAATTTGCTTTATCCTCATGGTAGTCCTTCGCATCGCTGCTAGTATTTGCTTGAAGAAGTTTACTACCATTGCCCTCGAGCCGTTTCCTCTTCTTCTTTGAGTTAATGCGGTTTTCATGCCTGTGTTCAATAAGATTGAACAAAATAAACAGGAAGAAGGTTAGACCCTCTGTTAGAGGCAAGTAATGTTCCCTTGAAGGGACAAAACAAAGAAGAACATTCCACATGAATGCATGCCTACAAAGCAGAGAAGATGACATGCAATTAGAAGAAATAGCTTCTAGTCATTTTCCTTTTCAGGATTACTCGAGAGCTGACCTGCCAGATGCAATTCATCTTAACTCTTAGTCGGGAAAAGGGCCAAATATACCCCTATACTATTGGAAATGGTTTGAATATAAACCTCGTTATACTTTTGGGCTAAATATACCCCTCCCGTACTTTGGCACATATATACCCTTATAAGTTATAACTAACAGGGTGACAAAAGGAGGGCCAGGATTAAAAAAACTCATCTAATTTTAAACTATATCCAGTACTAAGTTAACCCGCCCCACACGATTAATATTACCCAACCCAAATTACACTTCAAACATAAAACCCCTAGCAAATATTTATCTTCTCTGTTTTAGCAAAATAAAAGAGGCAGAATGGTAACCACTTTTGCATAGCAAAGTAAAGGAGGCAAACAGCTAAATACATCAACTGTGTCATCCAAATCTTCAGCTATCCTATCTATATGAAAGTCATGTTCATAACAAGGTAAGAGTGAGCAAATTTTATCCCTTGGATTCTCCGGCTCAACAAGATGGGAAAACAAGCTGTGAACAACCCACAAAGCGAAAAAGAACAGCAAAAATGAAATGTTGCAGGAGAATTCATTGAGCAATATTGACGTGTTTCAAGCTTCCACGAGCAAGAAGCTTGGTAATGGTGAAGCAAAAATCTTTGCACAAACCAGAGGTTTTCAGTTCGCCTCCTTTGCTTTGCTAACAGGGGAGATAAATATGTGCCAGGGTTTTTATGTTTGAAGTGTAATTTGGGTTGGGTATTATTGAATGGCTGGGCCGGGTTAGCTTAGCATGAGATATAGTTTATGTTAGAATAGGAATAGGAGTATATAGACCTATTTAGAATAGGAATAGGAATAGTATGTTGTTTCCTAGTTGGAA
>JBCEWC010022329.1:0-10074 GCA_038996855.1 Solanum aculeatissimum | reverse complement strand
ATATGCACAAAATTATAATGAGATTTATATAACTCAATATCACATCTATCAAACAATTTTATAGTTTGTTCATCAGACTTTAAAGACAACGATTTTTCAGTTGTTTTTATCAATTGTTTAGAAACAATTTTATCAAACCATCCATAATCATAGACTGTTTTAAAAAAATTATATAAAACTTTGGTTTTTCGGTGCACCGCGGTTTCGGGACCCTTACACCGAGAACCGAAAAAAAAACCGAAATCGAACCAAAAAACTGAAAAACTGACACCGAAAAACCGAATTAGTTCGGTTCGGTTTTCCGGTTTTTCAGTTTTTTTGTCCACCCCTACTTTCTAATTGTTCTTATTCCTTTTTCCACATGTATTCTCCAGTGAACAAGGTATGTCTGTGACTGTCATGATCCGAGTCTACGACCTAGTCATAACACGATGAATAAGGAACCTGTAATGACTCAAAAAATTTTGAACTTCGTAGTGGTTAATCAAGGTCTATTTGGAACCTGTTTTGGTTGGCTAGTGATCATCATGGGTTGTACTTATTTGGCCATGTTCAAAGAAATCACGTTAGTTGGGTTTTCTTCCGAGGTCGTGTGGCAAGGCTGACTTTGAATGGCTATATCTCTTGGTACGGGATGAACTGTGTGGATTGCGACCTATCAAAATAAAGCTCTTTGAGTTATATTTGCAATGCAATTGGTCTCACTTGATTCAAAGTTCAGATGTGGAGGTTATGGTTATTACGGTGAGACTGCCTGTGCACGAAAGCGTTCTGAAAAAGGGAAGGATAAAGTGGCTAAGGCAAAGCCTCACAGAAGGACCACAGACCGTAAGCCTGTCCGCGGGAAGATCTAGAGTGTGGTCTAGATGTTGGACCAAGAGTGACATCTTTAGAGCTATTTGCTTGTGGTGAGCCTTTTTGTTCAAGGGCAATAGCTACTTTCCATCTTCCTTGTATTATTTAATTTTCTTTATTTTATGACTCGAGGGTGAGCCTGGATTATGTCGATGCCCCGTCCTATCTTATGTAGAGGCTATGTTGGACATGTAAAACTCTTGCACGTTGTATTATGTTTTGTTGAGATATTATGACTATTTGGATTTGATTATGAATATGATGGTCCGATGATTCTTATGATTATGTATTGACTTACGAATGTTGTGAATGTGCTTATGTGGAAAGTCGCTAACTCGGTATGCCCCCATAGCTTGAGTCCTACTTACTCGCCCCTTAGAAATACTCGCTATGTGCTATGTGATCCATGTTCATTCCATTCCTGGCAACATCCCCATAGCTTGAGTCCAAAGCCCCGTTCTCCCTAGAATTATGTGCTACGTATTTATTTTCCGCGCTTCCGAACCGATGATGTGAGTAATGATGCTATGATGGCTTGATCAAGGACTTTTGGGTTCTCCTTTGCCATGTCACATCTAGGCCCCACTTCTGGGTCGTGACATTAACACAAGTAAGTTTATTTTTATAAATTTTAATTTTGTTTTTCCAATAATAATGAGTAGCTAAATTTTATAATTAGGGTTGTGGGAACCATGAAGAATTAATAAAATAAAATTCAGATAATTCATAATTCTTGGAAGGTGTGTACGAATGTATTTGTTATTTCTCTTCACTTTAACTGTTCTTTAACGGAAGGCCAACATTAGAACTCACCTATTGTTACTTGGAGGATCAAGGAAGTAATTAATAGAAAAAAGGTAATTAACAAGATTTGATTGATATGTTCTCGTCTAATCAACCAAATTGGATCAAGGGGAGGTTGTACTGGGATAAAAAGTAAGGGTTAGTAATGTCACATCACAAAGACGGATCAAGTTCCGTGATGAAATTTACCTATTCGCTGGATCAAAGGTTTAGGTAAACCTAACTTACTGTCCTACATCTACACACTGAAAAAGATTACAATTATGTGGTAATACTGAGTTAGGAAATTATGGAGAACACAATACCCTAGTTACTTCTTCCACTGATTTCACAACACTTGCACTTGATTGATTGCACTAGTCTAGGTTTACTTATTGCAAATTAAAACCCCTCAATTTTTCTAATGACTATCAAGTTAAATTTTTTTACTATTGACACTTTTTTTCATATTCCCTGTGGGATTGACCCCGACTCACAAGTTGGGTAATTATATTGCAAACGACCATTTTATATTTTTTTTGAAAAGTATATTTTGGACGTTACCACGCGTGAATGGAAGAAGAGAGAAAAGGGAAAGAAAGAAAAAAGGGGCACGTAGGGTGAGGGAACAATACATGTTATGTAAGTGTATGCAATATGTAATGTGAGCTGCTGGTGGAAAAAGGGAATTGCGTAATTTAGGGGAAATTGGACTGAAACTTACATAGAATATGGATCAAGATTTGGGTTGGAAAAAATGGGTTAAGGTGGGGAAATTGATTTGAAAAGTTGGCCATTTTAATTGCAATTATGACAAATTTAGAACTTAAAAGGTGACCAAATTGAGTTAATTGATTAATTTGGCTACAAGACGAATTAATACAAATTAATTAAAGAGTTTCTTAAAATTATCAAAGTGAAATAATTAACTTAATTATTAACTAATTAATTCCAAAAATAATTTATAATTAAACTAAGATAATTAATAAAAATATTTTTTTTGAATAATTATGAAAAAAGTAATAATTAAGTACCCAATTATAAAATATATTTTATATACATAATTGAAAATTAAAAGATTAATCATTAAAAATAACTTAAAATATTTTTTCTGAAATTTTCAATAATAATTATTTCAATTTGTTGAAAAATTGAATAAGCTCGATAATTAATTTATATTATGGAATGTCAAAATTGGGTGTCAACAATATGCATAAACTTCATAAAACTTATCATACCGAATCATTCATAAAACAACCCACCATAAGATTCAAAACTCGGGGTAGCAAATTATGAGAACATCTTGTAAATTATCATACTTTCATAATATAGCATAAACTTGTAGCTTAGCATCATCATTGAACAATAAATATATAATAATATAAACATTTAAAAGATAGCATGGAACTCATGGAGATTGCATAACTTGAAACTAAGTAGGATAATGAAATTACTTGAGCTTCATGGGTGAAGGGAACTCACAAATCAAACCCACGTACCTTGTAGGAAACTTGGGAGAGAAACTTAAGATTTGGGGGAGAGAACCTTGAAATCCTAGCTTTGCCTTCTTGAGTCTTGAGAGTTGAGAGACTTAGAATATTTTGAGAGAATTGGAGCGGGAATAGAATGAAAGTGTATTGGGAAAGAATGAGTCTGATATAGGTAGGGTTAGGCATATAACAATGTAGTATTGGACTTAGGGTGCGGAAAAATATCGAGATTTCTCTTTATTAAAACACTGTTGAGCCTAATCTATGAGCTTGATCTATGACTCGTATATTAGACTACGACTCATAGATCAGGGGTTTTGTCCTGGTTACACTTTTGAGCCCCTGAAATTGGTCTCTGAACCCCATCTATAAACACCCTTCTATGGCCCGTAGTTCCTTCTATGGGTCGTTGACATCCCTCATAAATCCTCTCCACACTTAGAAAATTTTCTCACCTTAGATCCAAACCACAAAATCTTGTTCACGACTCGTCAACTAGACTATGGTTCGTACAATGCCTTCGTCTGGTCACACCTCCTCAACTTTAGAAACCTATTTTGATCCCCTAGTCTACGAGCCAATGTTTATGACCTATAGACCTTTCTATGGGTTATAAATCCCTTCATACTTCGACCCCCAGACTTAAAAAAATTATCAAGTCAAATCCTCATTCGCAAGGCCTATCCCATAAAACCAACCATAACCCATTTATGGGCTTGTGCTAACCTGTACCAGTACCCAAATTCTGTACTTTCTTACTGATTCCAACCTTTCAACATACGAGGCCTTACAATATCTCTCTCTTGAAAATATTCGTCCTCGAATGTAATAAAAATAAGCTGGAATAAAGTAATGAAACAACTAACAACCAATATGAATGCAAAATGCAACTTAAACATTATTTTCATGAAAATTCAAACTCATGCATTAAATATCATTCAAATGTAATTTCATAAGTACATGTGCATGCGTAATGACATGGAAAACTGAAATGTAAGGAATTTGAGGTCTTTTGGCGAGAATAGCTGAATACCTTAGGCTTGAGTAGAGTGAAAGAGATGAGGATATCATTTCATCATGTCCGCTTCTACTTCCCATGTATCACTTTCAGCTTGTTGATTCCTCCAAAGGACTTTGACGGATGCAACTTCTTTGGTCTTTAACTTCTTCACTTGTCGGTCTAGAATCTTAACCAAAACCTTTTCATTCAAGTTTTCTTCCACACTCATATCTTCCAATGGCACTATGAAATTTGAATCATCTATAAACTTCCTCAACATTGACACATGAAACACTGGATGAACTATACTCATTTTCAATGGCAAGTGCAATTCATAAGTCACCTTACCAACCCAATTAAGAATTTTATAAGGCCGTACACACCTAGGGTTCAATTTCCCTTTCTTACTAAACCAGATTACACCCTTCATGGGTGAGACTTTCAAGTAGACCCAATCATCCTCATTGAACTCTAGATCCCTCTTTCTAACATCAGAGCAGGACTTTTGATAATTTTGAGCCATCTTCAACTTCTCTCTTATAAGTCTCACCTTCTCCATAACATCTAATACCAAGTTGAGTCCAATCAAAGCCATTTCACCAATATCAAACTAGCCCAATAGAGACCTACATCGCCTCCCATACAAGGCTTCAAATGGTGTCATTCCTATGCTAGACTGATAATTATTGTTGTAGGAAAGCTCAATAAGTTGTAGATGGTCATCCCAATTTCCTTTGGACTCCAACACACAATTCATCAACATGTCCTCAAGTGTTTAAATTATCCTCTCGGCTTGTCCATAGATTTGAGGATTGAAAGCGGTGCTTAATTTCACCTTGGTACCAAAACTCTTTTGAAATGACTTCCAAAAATAAGATGTGAATTGGACACTACGATCTGACATAATGGACAATGGAACCCCATGCAACCTTACCAATCCCTGAATGTAGAACTTCACATACCCTTGGGCACTATATGAAGTCTTGATAGGTAGAGAATGAGCCGACTTTATCATTCTATCAACAATGACCTATATGGAGTCATATTGCTTCCGAGTGCGGGGCAACCCTACTTCGTAGTCCATGTCCACATCTTTCCAATTTTAAGTGGGGATTTCAATATCTTGAAGGTGGGAAAAAAGATAAAAGTAAATAAGAAGATTATTCATCCAAATTTCAGTTTGAAACTCATGTAATTAACCTATTTGTCTTGTGGTTAACCCTAAAACTGGGATAGATCCATGAGAAATCTTATTCAATTTTATTAGATATGGTATAAATCAAAATGGGACACCCCCACCAGGAAGGCGACCACGGGTCATAACACACTCTTCACACGATAAATCCACTTTGAAGTTGACTTATTCACTCGGCCAATCATCTAAATTTGTACGAGATACCATAAGGGCCTAATATCACAGTAACACCTTTATATAAAGCTTTTTCTTATTAGGGTTTTTACTTTTCTTCACATTGCCTATTCTGTAGAGTGGTTTATCCCTGACTATCTTAGGAAAAGATTTCTCTCTTTTCTACAAATACACTCGGAATGCAGTTTGGTCACAGTCAATGGGAATAATATAATATGAAGACAAGACATGAATGCGGTGCGGGCCTCTGCTCTCCCTTTCAATCAAAACAAGAGTTTTGTGTCCAGCATAAAGATTTAATCAATAGGACCATATTATAGTCCTCGAAATAGGCTAGGCCACCAGACCTTTGAAGCTCAACTTTCACTTGTTGACATTAGGGCATTTCGGCATGAACTTGGCTATATTCTTCTTCATTTCCTTCCACCAATACACCTCACTTAGGTCTCTATACATCTTGGTAGATCTCCGATGAATAGAATATTGTGAATTATGAGCCTCGCCCAAAATTATCTCCTTAATACTATCTGTATTTAGAACACATAACTGTCCTTAATAACGGAGGACACAATCTTCTCCTTGATAAAAGACCTCTATTTTCTTCTCTACTACCAACTTCTTTAATTCCACCAATGTTGGGTCTAGGTCTTACTTGGCCTTGTCATCCACTATCAATGATGATTCAAAACCATTTGTACAAGAATATTGCCTTCATTAGAGCCACTTACCCTTACTACCAAATAGGCTAAATGGTGCACATTCTTCACCAACGTTTTCTTCCCATCTTCAATATGAGACATATTACCCATATACACCATACTAAGTACGTTGGCTACCACATTAGCCTTACCCGGGTGATACATTACACTCATGCCATAATATTTTAGAAGCTTTAACCATCTCTGTTGCCTTAGATTGAGGTCCCTTTGGTTAAACACATATTATAGGCTTTTATGGTCTGTGAACACATCCATATACACCCTATAAAGATAATGGAAAAAATATTTCAATGCAAATACAACCATCACAAGCTCAAGATCATGGATTGAGTAGTTCCTTTCATGCACCTTCAATTGCCTTGAAACATAGGGTATAATCTTCCCATGTTGTATTAACACATATCCCAATCCGACCTGTGAAACATCAGAATAGACAACAAACCCTTCTATACCCTCCGATAAAGTCAAAATTGAAGTCGAAGTTAGTTGATCTTTCAAGGTTTGGAAACTTTCACATTCATCCATCCACACAAATTTTACCTTCTTTTAGGTCAACTTTGCCAATGACGATGAAATATAGGATAACCCTTCAACAAATCTCCTGTAGTACCCGACTAGACCTAAAACACTCCTAATGTCTAAAAGAGACAATGGGCTAGGCCAATTTCTTACCGTGTTTGTCTACTTAAGACCAATCTTAATTCTCTCACCGGATACCATATGCCCAAGAAATGCCACTCTTGTAACCAAAACTCACACTTGCTAAACTTCGCAAATAATTGCCTCTCACTTAATGTTTGAAGCACAAACCTCAAGTGATCCATGTGTTCTTCCCTACTCCGAGAACATACCAATATATGTCATCTATGAAGACTACAACAAAAACTTCAAGATATGGTTTGAACACCTTATTCATTAGATCCATAAATATCGCCAGTGCATTAGTCAAATCAAATGACATCACCAAAAATTCAAAGTGACCATACCTTGTCTGAAAAGCCATCATTTGAATATCACACTCCCTTATCCTTAATTGGTGATAGCCAGACTGAAGATCAATTTTTGAGAAGTATCTAGCCTCTTGTAATTAGTCAAACAAGTCGTCCATCCTTAAAAATAGATACTTATTCTTTATGGTCGCCTTGATCAATTTTTGATAGTCTATGCACATTCAGAGTGACCCATCTTTCTTTCTTAAAAATAACACAGGAGCATCCCATGGGGACCTACTTGGCCTAATGAAACCCTTTTCCAATAAATCCTTCAATTTCTCCTTTAACTCAGCCAAGGCCATGCGATATGAAGGAATGAAGATAAGTTAGGTACCTGGAAAAAGGTCTATGCCAAAATCTATTTTTCCCTTGGGAGGAACATTGGGAAACTCATCAAAAAAGACATCGGAAAACTCATTGATAATGGAAATTGACTCAAGAGAGAGAACCTCAAAAGTAACATATCTAACCCTTATTAGGTGATAGACACACCCCTTAGAGATCGTCTTATGGGATTCAAGGTAGGAAATGAATTGACCTTTACACATCGAGTTACTATCCTCCCACTTAAGAATAAGTTTATTTGGAAATTGAAATTTAACTCTATGGGTTCGATAATCAATGAAGGCATAGGAGCTACGTAACCGGTCTATCCCAAGTATGACATCGAAATTGACCATGGTAAGTTCTACAATACTATAAGGAATAACTTTATGCAAGATAAACTAGGGTTAATTTCTATAGACTCTTCTAGCAACAACTGACTCACCCACTAGAGTACAAACTTCAAAGGGTTCAAGTAAGACTTCGGGACATACATCAAATCTATTTTCGAGGAATTGAGACTTACATGTAACAATGCATACACATCAAAATTGAAAACTTTTAACATACCAATGATGACATTTAGAGTCTCTTCCACGTCTTGCCTAACATGCAAGACATAGAAATAATTAGTGTGTTGGGCATTTCCTTGAACTTTCCCACCTTGCACTTCTTAGTCTTGAGGACTAGAACGACTACCTCTACACTCTCTAGTATGATAACTGGGCTTGCCATACCTATAACATACATCAGAATTGGCTAAACACTCACTATAGGACCTTTTTCACACTTCTTACACCTTAGAGTAGCTTGGGAACTCTGACCTCCTTGAACCTTGGGGGTGAATCCCTTATACTTGTTAAACCTCGGAAGAGGAACATTAGTTGGGTCTTGTCCTATTTACTTTTGATCATCATAGAACTTTCCATGTCCATAACTTCTCGCCTTTTGATGGGAGAAGACACCACCCTCAATCCAAGCCCTCTAGGACTCCCTATCATGCTTCCTAAATTCTCATCTTCAATTTGTTACGCATAGGTCATGAGTCGGGAGATATTAATTTTCTTCACGAGCATGACGATCTTACAGTCCTTAGAAATCAAGTCTAACACCTCGAAGATAAATTTGCTCATTCTTGCCCTTGGATCAACAACCATAAATGGTGTATACTTTGATAGTTTGGTGAACTTGAGGAAATAATTCCTCACACTCATGTTGCCTTGGAAGACATTGATGAACTCATGGACCTTGGCCTCCCTTAACTTTAATAGGAAGAGTCGTTTAGGAAGGCACCCTTGAACTCTTTCCAAGCAATTGGTTCTGCTTCTTCACCTCTCTCATCTACCCATTGATCATACCATACCTTGGTAACACCCTTGGGTTGATAGGCCATAAGCTCGGCCTTTTCATTTGGTGATACCCCCATAATTACAACAATTTAATAATCCTCATCTAGAAACTCCATGGGTCCTAATCTACCTTGGAGCCATGGTACTCGGGTGGATCATTCTCCAAAATTCTTGATTCTAGTAGCCAGGGTAGGCACTTGAGGGGGAAGAACAACCTCTCAATTGGCTTGGTTGGCCATAGCTCTAACCATCATAGTGAAAGCGGCCCGAAAATACACATGAGAAACCCGTCTTCTTATGGAACCAGAGGAACTTGGTCCCCATTCGTGTATCTTGGTGGAGGTACTTTTTTTGGAGGCATGATCTAGAAAATCACAACAAACAATTTGTTATATAAAGGAAAATTTTAGGACAACTCTAAGGCATGAAAAAATTTATGAAAGAAGGGAAAGTTTCCTAAATGCCTCATAGTCTCCCATTCATAGTTGTGGCGTGTTTCACAACCATGTGCAAGACCTTATTCCATGAAGTTTGTTGGACTTTGAAGACCAATTCAAAATCCCATGCTCTAATATCAAGTTTATCACAATCTGAGACATGGACCTAGTCATATCACGTTGAATGATGAGCCCGAAAGAACCTTACCTAAGCCTCTTAGCTTTCATCAAGAATTTCATAGGTAATGAAGATAAATAAATGCAAAAATTAAGAGAAAACATGACTAAGGGAGAATCACACATAAAATGAGACTCTGTAATACACCTTCATACTTGTCCAACAATACCTCTAGCTTTAGACTTGGCAGGGGCTAAGACATGTCCCTAGCTCACCCTTGAATAAAATGATAAAGAGACACAAAAAGATAGTATAAAAGTCTTAATACATAAAGCTTGAAATTAATGAGGTGTTATCCCCAACCTAGAAGGCTCATCAAAATATAGTCTTCACAATCCAAAGCTAGCCATGTGTGGGAGGAGGAGGAGCACCGATCCCTACATGGTGAGATCATGTAGGCAAAAGTATGTGTTAGTGCTTTGAATGTACTAAGTATATGGGATGCAATGCAAAAAGTAAATTATAATACCATAATAATCAATATGCATAATCATAATAAAGAATAACTCTCAAAGATGATGAATGATCAGTGCATCTTAAAAACATGGTTTGAAACAACATTAGCATCTCAAATTATA
>JBCEWC010022328.1:0-10074 GCA_038996855.1 Solanum aculeatissimum | reverse complement strand
TGCTATGATGGCTTGATCGAGGACTTTCGGGTTCTCTTTCGCCATGTCACATCTAGGCCCCTATCCGGGTCGTGACATTTATGTAGATGCTCCACGTGATCCTCTAAGGTATTACTAAAAGTGACTCTGTCATCCAAGTATACCACCACGAACTCATCAAGGTATGGCTGGAAAATCATATTCATAAGAGTGCAAATCGAGGCTATTCATGGCTAGCCTAAGCCTACTTTCGTCAGTGGGGGTTAGGAGTCTTGTTTGTTTAGCAAGGTACTAGTAACAACCCAGAAATTTTTTAACCTTGTAATGTTGATTGAGATCTGATTTTAACTTATTTTGGTTGGTTAATAATCATCATGAATCTCCCTTGAATGGCCGAATTCAAAGAAATCACATTGGTTGAGTTTTTCTTAACGTCTTATGGAAGTACTGACTTTAAATAGTCATAACTCTTAGCACAAGTATAAATAGGAGGTCCATGACCTATCCAATTAAAGCTCTTTGCGTTATCTTTCTAACGCACTTGGTTTCACTTGATTTGGAGTTTGGATAAAGAATGCATGGCCTTTTTTATGGGACTGCCTGCACAGGAATCTCATTTGGACCATTGGAAGGGTCAACTTCAACTGATAATATCTCTTAGCACAGAATGAACTGGGTGTCCCATTATACATAAACCTGAAGCTCTTTTAATTATCTTTCCAACAAAACTAGTTTCACGCAATGCCAAGTTTGGAGTAAAAGGTTATGCTCATTTTTGTAATGACTGCATGGGTTGGGTTAGTGAGGCTCAAGACCCGTGAGACCATCCGTGGGAGCCTCGGGTTAAGATTTTAAACCGCATTTTATTGGGGTATTTTTGATAATTTGACTCATTCCCAAGGTCTTTTATGACCTTTAAATCTATCCTAAGCCCCCAAATCAGATTTTAATCATTCACTGACTCTCATTCCTCATTCAAACTCTCAAATTCAAATCCTAAAATACTCTCTACTAGTCATGAGGTTGAAGATTCAATTGGGGATTTAAGGAGGGATTTATTCTTCTCAATTCAAATTCTTCTTCATTATTCTTGGTTATCAAGGTATGTGGGATTGATTCATGGTTCTCCTTTCAACCATGAAGACCCAAAACTCTTCTTCAATATTTTATGAAATTAAGCTTACTTTGCAAATGGGTCTTTAAATCTATCATTGTTTTGATTAAATTGATGTATGGGATGTTTTAAATTATTGATTTTAAAGTGAATTAAGCCCTAATTTGTTGAATTTTATTGGATTTATGAAGGTTCAATTAACCATGAAGACCCAAAACTCTTCTTCTTCAATTTTTGATGAATTTTTGCGCTCTTTGAAATTGGATCTTTTAATTTATGAGTGATTTAATTCAATTGAGTTGTGGTATGTATTTTAGTGTTGATTTTAAGATGATTTCAATTCAATTATCATGTTTTGCATTAGAATTATGAACATATTTGAATATGCATGGTCTCTTGAAAGCTTGTTTAGGCATGGGTAATTCACATTATGCTTTAAATTGGGATTTTCTCAAGAATTTCAATTGAATTTCATATTGTATTGTTGAATTAAGATTGAATCTCTATTTCCCATGCATTCATCTCATCATTCATGATATATGCATACATGAAAGGTTTGACTTGATGAAACTCTTGATATGATTTGACTTGATTTTTGGTAAGATATGGGATATGACTAGAATGTGATCATAACTTGTCTTGATTTGGCTCTTTGAGAAATTATGGATGTTTACACCAATATGATCTGATTTGAATGAGCTACTCCTATGCATTGATCTTGGATTTGACACTTGAAACTCTTGTTTGTTTTTTGAGTCTAATTTTGAAAAGACTTGAATTATGATTTGGCTTTTTAGTGCAAATTACATTGTATGGATTTGAAGTATTGAACCTCTATTTTTAAAGATTGTATATGTATACGTATTCTTGTGGGATGACGACTTAGCATTGATGGAATTGGAGTAGTAAGTGGGCTATCCCCAAGGGTCTCACTCCTTTCTCTGAAACTATGTGCCAAACATAGGTTCGTGTTATGCAACCGAAATGGGTGGTGTTCCTGTAAGGTATGATCATAGTATGTTATAGAAATCCCTTCCGAAATGGGTGTTGTTCCCTTAAGGCAAGGTGAATGACATGATATAGAAATCCTTTTCTAAATGGGTGGTGTTCTCGTAAGGTGAGGCCATTTCTCCAAAATAGGTGGTGTTCCCATAAGGAGGAGTAAGGTCTACCTTTGGCAAGTAGATCTCTCTTTCTTCCGATGAAGGGTGAACATTGGAATTTCAAGTTGTAGCTCACTTGGTCTTACATGTCGGTTGAGGTCATATCCCCGCTATGACTATGATATTATCGTATTTATGCATCATGGATTTCATGGCATATTGATATAATATCTTCTCCTATTTAAATACCTTTTTCTATATATGTGCCCTTTCCATCTAACATCGTTTTACAGGATTTCATGTTCATGTGCATTGCATGCTCGCATACTTAGTGCATTATATGTGCTAACTTATACTCTTTATCTACATGATCTAACCATGTAGGGACTGGAGACGACATCTATCCACCTTTGGATGCTTAGTTGAGATCTTGGATTGTCACTAGTGGTGAGCCCTATACTTCAAGGGCAAAACCCACCTTCCTCTATCTAATGTTTTATTATGTCTTATCTATCTTATGACTTGAGAGTGAGCCCGGGTTATGTCGTGGCCCCCATCTCATTCTATGTAGAGGCATTGTTGGACATATCGGATTCTATTGTGCGCCGAATTATGTGTCTATTTGAGATGTTATAAATATTTATGCTTTGAATATGATTATGCTTATGCTATTATGACTTTATTAGACGAGAATGTGCTTATGTCGAAAGTCCTAAGTCCCTTCTTGCCCCCATAGCTTAAGTCATACTTACCCTCCCCTTAGAACATATTTGTTATGTGTTATGTGATTCATGCAAATTCCTTCCCCGATGACATCCCCATAGCTTGAGTCCAAAGCCCCGAAATCCCTTAGAATTATGTGTTACTTGTTATATTACATGCTTCCAAACCAATGATATGTAAATTGATGCTAAGATGGCTTGATTGAGAACTCTTGGGTTCTCATTCTCCATGTCACATCTAGGCCCTACTCTTGAGTCGTGACAATACTACAAGCAATTTGTCGAGGGGTGTTCTACTATTGCAACATCATTCACTCGTTTGACTTGCTAGGGTGTACCATTGTCTAGTCAGAGATGTGTGAGGCCATCTCTTGAGGTTGAAGGAGTTTTTGACACCACTCCTATTCTAACCCTTCCAGTTGAGAATGAGGGATTTACAGTAAATTGTGATGCTTTCCATGTTGACTTATATAGTGTTCTTATATAGTGGGGTAGAGTTATTGCCTATATGTCTCGATAGTTGAGAGTTCACGAGCGTAACATCCTCACTCAGGTTCTAGAGTTGGCAACAGACGTGTTTGCATTGATGATTTGGAGATATTACTCATAACATTGTTCATTCTGGTAGATATACAGATTATCATAGCGTACAATACATCATAAGTCATAGGGACTTGAATTCTAGGCAGAGATGATTGATTGAATTACTAGAAGATTTTGATCTTTATATCTTCTATCATCCAGGCAAGGAAAATGATGACGTTCAAACCTACTATGCAAAGGAAGCAAGGATGATTGTTATCAGCATATTAACCCAACAAGAGAGTTGGGGTTGGATCTCACAAGGAATGGTGTTTTAAGAGGCGAAGTGACTCATTTTACTAAGCAATTGTAGGTGCAAATTGGGTGATTACAATAATTAAAATTATAATCCATCTCATAACAAATTCTTAATTAACGAACTAACAAAAGAGTAAGAGAGATGTTGGGGATGTGTGTCACGACCTAGGAGTAGGGCCTAGATGTGACATGGCAAAGGAGAACCCGAGAGTCCTCGATCAAGCCATCTTAGCATCATCACACACATCATCGGTTCGGAAGCACGAAATGTAATAATTAACACATAATGTCTAAGGGAATTCGGGGCATTTGGAGTCAAGCTATAGGGATGTTACCGAGGATGGGATAAACATAAATCACACAATACATTCTTGTTCAACAAGTCATTTTAGTATAAGAGGAAGCATAATGAAATCAGGAGTACTAATAGTAAAACATAAATGGTCATGATATCTTAAATAAACACATAGTATGGAGTATAGTAGAATCAGAAATGTCCAACATATGCCTCTACTGGAATAAGATGGGGTCCTCGACATAGTTCGGGCTCACCCTCAAGTCACACGACAGATAAAGAAAAATAAAAACATAAGCTAGAAGAAGGTAGGTTTTCCCTTGGAGTATAGGGCTCACCACAACAACAAGTCTGGGATCACGACTAGTCGTCCAACAGTAGATGAATATCGTCTCCAATCCCTACATGGTTAGATCATGTAGAAAAGAATAAGGGTTAGCAAATATAACGCACTAAGTATGCGGGTATGCAATGCACATGAACCTAACGCAAGCTAGATGACGAGGGCACATATATGTATAAAAAGAATATATATATGAACAAGGAAGGAATATCATAACAAGATGCCATGAAGTACCATGATGCATAAATGCAAACCTACATATCATAGCGGGGATGTGACCTCAACCGACACAAGAGAGACCAAGTGAGCTACTACTTGGGATTGGACTACTTGCCAGGTAGGTCCCAAGTCAACCCTATAAAAAGGGAATACAAGTCAATCCCAATAATACCCATGTTGGCACATTTGACGGAAAGGAGTATGGACCCTTAGATATAGTCCACCCCGACTCCAATCCCTCGGTGCTAAGTCTCATTCCATGGGAATACATATATATTTACAAACTTTAAAAAAGGAGATTTCAATACTTCAACTCAAACAAATGCAAAGTTGGCTAAATAGCCGTAATTATATTTCAAGACTTTTCATAATTAGGCTAAAAGCCAAATCGTAATTCAAGAATCTTGTCTGTAGACCAATGCACAGGAGTAGCTCGATCTAGTCATAACAACATGGTGTAAAACACCCAAGATGTTCATAAATTCATTTCAAGACGAGATGTGATCACATTCTGGTCAATTCCCATGTTTTACCAAAATCATATCAAGAGTTTCATAATTTATTCCTTTCATGCTCATGAATGCAATGCATGGATGATCATTGAATAGCATGGGTATTGGATTGCAACACGTAAATCATCATATAAATAAACTCAAACTTAAAGCATAATAAAAATCATTTACTAAAATGAAATTCTTAATACCCACGCTTGAATTGAAGAACCAAGGGAACATGCAACTAAAATCTTCATAAAATCATTGGGGTTCAACAACTAGAGATTTAATTCATCTTAAAATAACCACCAAAGTACAGCCCAAAACTCAATCAAATTAATTTCTTCATAAGTTGAAAGACCCGATTCCAAAGTAAGTGAAATTTCATCAAATTTAACGAAAGAAAAGTTTTGGGTCTTCATAGTTGAAAAAGGACCCATGAATCAATCCCACATACCTAGAAAAGTCAAAAAGAACAAGAAGATTTGAAGAATACTTAAATTTCCCTTGATCCCTAAGCTTGTCTTCAATTGAGCGTCAGAGCAATTTGAGAGGAATTGGAACAATTTGATTTGAATAATGAGGAATAGGGTTAAATTAGGGGTTTAGGAGAGTTTTAAAACACTAAAATGACCCTAGGATCAATTAGAAATTACCATTAAACCCTTAATGAAACGTGAAAGAAAATTAAAATTGTTCCCGCCAAAGTGGACTACACGAATCGTGTAGTGCCTCACGGTCTGTGAGTCCGATCGTGAGACCTCACTTGGGATAAATCACTAATTTTGCAACAGATAGGAAAATTTGAGATGTCACCTATACAGTACCCTACATAGACTGTGAAGCCTCACATGGACTGTGTAGTGTTCCGTGGAATCTTCCTTAGCCCGTAGCCTTGGCTCACAGCCTTGGCCACTCACTGGAACCCCATACAGTCTGGCTCATGGACCGTGCGGCTTCACACGAACCGTGTAGTGGTCCGTGGAATCTTCTTGGCTCGGGTCCTAGGCTTAAACCTTTGAGGACTCACTGCCTCTCCATACGGACCAGTTAATGGTTCGTCACCCTCTACAAGGCTCGTGGTCCTGTCGTAAGGCAGTGACTTAGCCAATTTTCCAGAAGAAAATTCCCGTGCATGTAGTCCCACCAAAAAAGCCACAACTTCTTCCTCCGAACTCCAAATTCCTTGAAACCAAGTGCGTTGAGAAGATAACTCAAAGAGCTTCAATTTGATAGATAGTGGCCCACACAGTTCATCCCATACCAAGAGATATGGCCATTTAAATTCATCACTCCCGTAAGGCCTCAAGCCAAAATTATTCAATACGACTTCTCCCAAGACGGTCGTGCATGGGAGACTCGAAACACTTGAAAGTTAACCAAGTTAGATTCAAATCATACCTCAAATAGTAACACAAGGTTCGGGAATTTTTGGGTTGTTACAATGTGCAAATATGGGATTAGATCTACAAGGTTGGGTCTAGATAATTAACTAATTGAGTTAAACATGAGTGAATAGGCTAGGTTTCTTGTAAACAACACTCCAACTACGACAGTGAAGGCGTATCATATGAATCTATTATGATAACATGTGTGAATCACTCAAAATCATGTCTTACCTGAGAAAATGCAACAAACCTTCGAATACCTTAGCCATTGGATCCATAACTGTGGCATCCAATTGAAACCCCAAATGATTTTTGGCTAATACATCTATTCCACACTCTAACTACTTTTATTAAGGCAATATTAGAGATCTAACGTAAACCCCATGTTTGTAACAACAAGATTTACATAAGAAACTTAGGAATAAATGTAAATTCACTCAGATTAACAATAACATGGTTAAAATACCATAGACCCAGCATAGAAATCAAAGACTCATATTATTTACACATCCCCAACATGGGAGTTTTATCCACTCATGCTCAAAATTAAAAATTCAATACTAAATTCAGCAGTTGAGTTCATGGTAATAGGTATTGTAATAGAAAAGTTTAATTAAACCAACAAATCTCCACAAATTATGTCTCCACAAGCGTGAAACCCTCTCATCTTAGTATTATTGAACAAGAATACTCTATGTACTATACTACTATTTTCTCTTTTCTAAAATTATGATATGAATGGTATGTACAATGTCCTTCCTAAGAGGTTTTTATAGTCTGTTCCAAATAAGTGGACATTAGTGTATCGAGTAGCCATTATGAGGTCAAGGTAGGTCATCGCCGAGCTCTCTAACGATGTGTCAAAAGTGAACTTGATCACTTTCCACTGCATCCCTTTGAAGGCTTGAGTCGTTGTAGTTTTAGACAATGATTCTTTGCTCAACCAATCATATTCAGACATTCGCTGAACATCCTTCTACATAGCTCTTCTATCATGCACTTTGGGGTTCTGAGCACTACAATATCAGGTAGTCTTACTGGCCATTTAGCGATATGTCGAATATGTTGGCGGTTTTCGATCCTGACCGTCTTTGTGCCATGGAATTAAGGACTTAGATACTTCAACCTTAGGTGGTCTCTTTTCACCTTCAGTGATCCGTTGACTATGTCGGTGACACCGACTTTTTCTGCCTTTTTGACCCTTTTTCTCCTTTTCAAAGATTTGTTGAGTGTCTTCGACTTGTTCACTTTTAGCATTATTCCTATCATAACATATGTACATTATTTAGTAATTGAAGCATAATAACTCATTCAGGATAATATTTCTTCATATTCTAAGCCCAAAGTGAGTCTAAGTTATGGACTCATCAACACCCCCAACTTAAGATTTTGCTTGCTCTCAAGCAAATCAAACGTCAATCAGTCTAATTCAAAGTTTGCATATAGAGGCACAGGGAGAAACACACACAATTCCACTTTTTTGTCCATCCTCAAACTTTCATAAACCACTTACGTGGTTTTGAAGCCTCAAGAGGTTACTAAGGAGTAATCAAGGCATGGCTACACTAACAATTGTTCATATAGTTGTTGATCACTGCTTAAAGACATTATCATTTACCCTCACACCAAAGAAGATCATATACACACTCAATTAGAACATTACTTTCAAGGATATCTTCAATACTCACTCTCCTAATTAAGAAATTTCTTGAAAGATTCAACCCATAAGATTTACCTTTTTCTCAATTGGAGTTCATTTGATTTCATTCAGAATCATGATCCCAAAGGACTTTGTTCAGGTTGTACTGTAGGGTTAAGGTTGAGTACGATAGTGTAACGACCCAAAAATTTTCGAACTTCATAATGGTTGGTCAAGGATAGTGTTGAACTCATCATGGTTAAATTTTGGAAATCATGGGTTGTATGTAAGTGGTCGGACTCAAAGGAATTGTTTTGGTGGAAGGTTGTAAGTTTGGTTAGGCAGCATGGACTTTGAAAAAACCATATATCTTGGTATGAGATAAACTATGTAAACTATTATATATGAAATCGAAGCTCTTTGAGTTATCTTCATAACACACCTTTTTTCCCTCGATTCGGAGTTTGAAAGTGAGAGTTATGGCCTTTGCAGTGAGACTACCTATATTAAGAAATATCCAAGAAAAAGGATTCAAAATGGAGTCGAAGTGAGGGAACACGGACCATTTGGTGGTTCACGGTTCATGGTGTGTCCCGTGGGTTGTTCCAGTGAGCTTCCTTAGAGGATGGACCAAGCCCCGGACCAAGTGGAACTTCACAGCCCGCGTGAACCTTCACGGTCCGTAAAACGCTTTCATGAAGTATTCCAGTGAGCTTGTCAAGGCTCGGGGCTGGACTCTGGACCAAGTGATGCTCCACGGACCAGTACACGGTCCGTGAAATCCCCTCTCCTCCCGTACGTTGATCCAGAAAGTCCCCTGAAATTTCAAGTCGAAGCCGAGACCAAGTGTGGTCTCATGGATAGGTTCACGATCCGTGAACCTGTACATGGCCCCTGGGTGGCCTTCCGTAAGGCCCTGTTTCGTGATCCTATCCATTTCATTAATGGTAAATTCGTGATTTGGTTTAATCTCATGCCCCTTTTAACCTTTCTAAAGTCTCTTAAAACCCCCAAATCAAATCTTAATCCCCTTTAACTCATCCTAACACTCTTCAAACCTCATCAAAATTCTCGCAATTCTCTTGACCTCCATTAATGAAAGTTTGAAAAAATTTGGGAAAACTCATCCTTCTTGCAAAATCATCCAATTCTCTTGACTAATATCAAGGTATGTGGGATTGATTCATAGATTTCCTTTCATCCATGAAGACCCAAGAATCCTTTTCTTTAAATTATGAATTTAAGCTTTCTTTAATTATGGGTTCTTTAAGTTTTGATGTATTCAATTGAATTGAGTTGTGGGTTGTAGAAATTAGGTGATTTAAAGTTGATTTAAATTTGAATTTCATGAAGTGCATTATAACTCTTAAAGGTCAAATGTGCATGTCTCTTTGATGGTTTAATATGCGTAGGTAAATTACATTATGCTTTGAATCAGGACTTTATCATGAATTATGTTGAATTATCTATTGAATTATGGTTTAAGATTTTAACCTCCATTACCCATGCACTTGATTCCTCATTCATGGAATATGCATTGAAGTATGGTTATGATGAAATTTTTGTTAAGGGCATGACCCTCTTTTTATGATGTGATATGTTAAGACTTGTGATCACATAGTATCTCGTTATGGCTCTTTGAGAATTATGGGTGCTTGCACCATCTTGATATGTTATGAAGGCTTGATATGATAAGATATGTAGATGAGCTACTCCTATTGCATCGATATGGAAATGGTTTTGGAAATTCTTGTGGCTTTTTAGCCTAAGTATGGATATGGAATTAATAATGACATGGTTTGCCTAATGATGCATGGTTTTGAAGAGAATGACAACCCTCCATTTTGAAAAGCTTACATGTATATATGTATTCCCGTGGGATGAGACTTAGTACCGAGGGATTGGAGTTGGGGTGAACTATCTCCAAGGGTCCATACT
>JBCEWC010022327.1:0-10074 GCA_038996855.1 Solanum aculeatissimum | reverse complement strand
ACATGATATGGCTTGGTCAAATGAGCACCAATTTTTAGAAGTGATTAAATTTCAGATTGGAGGGATATATTTACGTCGAATACTTAAGATGAGCGAGTGTATAGAAGTTTTATGTCAAACTAGGGAGATCGTGGCATGTTGTATAAGGCATATATGACTCTCGCTAGAACCTATGGGTAATAAGGCTGCAATTAGGTGTTAATATCAAGGGATTAATGTTTAAAGTCAAAGCAATCCCCTAAATATGCATATGCAGGATTAGGGAGATGGCCCAAGTGGCACCTCGCACTTTTCGGAAGATTTAAATTGAGTTTCACTTCTCGAATGGGACTAAGAGTGAATAATTTTATATTAATGGATTTATAAGGGGTATTTTAATATCCCAAAGTTTATATGTTATGTTTCGGTGTCAAGGAAGTTGCAAGATAAAGGTTGGCCAAAGTTACCTTAAGCTTCTTTAAGAAATCCTTCTTAAATTTGGGTCAAATGTATCAGACCATATCTCCAAAAATACAGGAATTTAGAAGGTCTATGACCTATCAAATTGAATTTCTACGAGGTTAGTTTTCAACTCACAAAACCGCGTATTAATCCGAATTTAGAATAAAGAGGTATGAGAATTTTACCGCGACTACCTGAGCAGGAAATCGGGTCATGGTCGGGGTCGGGTCAAGCCCAATTATATGTCAGCTATTTTGGTTTTCTAAAGATGAAAAAGGCTCATTTTTGTCCTAAAACAGTCCATGAAATGATGATAAAGCTCCCAAAGAATCCATAATCAATTAAGGTAAGTTCTTCACGTTTTTACCGTTAACCTTCGCCCGAGTGCCTAGAAATATGTGCCTTACGCATTGCGGTTTTTTCCTTGTATTATTAGCTGTATTTTTGGGCTGTTTTTGGACTGTACAAATATGATGTTCCTGCTATTTATTGTATGGTTGCAGCTGGTCTGTTTAGGTATTCATTTTGGGGCCCTTTTATGACCATATTTATGAAGTTCTACGGACGTTTCCTCGCGTAAAAGTTATATGGAAAATCTAGCCATTAATCCTAAATTATGGACTGTTTGCAGATGTTGTTAAGTTGCACATATATAGCCGTTGCAAAGCTTAGGAAATTGGGAACAACTTTTGTGAAGGAACTTTGGGCATTCGGACGTCTGATCGATGTAATGTAACGCTACCTAATGGTGTGGTACGCGGAGTTGTTGTATGTTGTACTTGCTGCATTATTGTGAGTTAAGCTGGAACTAGTATAAGCTAGATATGACATGTATATAAGAATATGTATTAGGAAAAATATGATTAAAGAAGGAAAGGTCGAAGGAATGCCTTTGGGTCGATAAATACGGACTGGCTGCCCAGTTGTTATTTTTGGGTGAAATTGGACTACCAAATGTGTTTATTAGCTACTAATACTAGTTTTACCACCTAACATATTGTAGATAACTATTTGGGAGAAAAGGAAGTTACTTCGAGGTAATATCGAGGCGGTACAACGAGGTATGTAAGGCTATCCTATTTCATATTCTTTGGCATGAAATCCAATACTCGTGCCACTATCAACGAGTGAACTTACCAAGTGTTATTCCATTAGTGCATGTGTTGTTTATGAGTAAATCTGTAGTTTACTCTTCCAAACACCAGAATAATGAGTTTACTTACATTCGTGAAGCTAATTGTCTCATTTAAGCTCCTATTTGGCATGTCAGTGTCACACTTGTTTCTTATATTATCATACTACCTCAAACGGCTATTAGTATGTCCTACGTCACTGGTACATGGTCTCAAAGCTCAAAAACATCATGACCACCAAAGTAAAAATCTCAAAGTATTAAAGAATAATTTGAACACTGTTCGCAGTGTGGGTGGCAGCCCGGGGGCAAGAGCCTAGCATGGGTCTATCTCACATGGTATGTAAGGGTGGCAGCCTAGGGGTGAAAGCCTAGCATGGGCCGATCGCTATTTATATAGCTATGAGGACAACATCCCAGGGGTTAAAATCCCTAGCATGGGTCATCCTCTCTTACCACTGATCAACTGGTCATTTGTATTATATGTTGGGCACAGATTATACAGTAAATAACGGTAAAGTAACATAAAGAACATAACGTACTTTATTACACAATTTGACAAAAGGTGGTCCCTTATCTATTCAACAGTGCATGGTTTCATTTGAATTCTTATTTCATATATAGTATAGTTTTCCTTACATATTCAGTACACTATCTCGTACTGACGTCCCTCATAGGGGACCTGCATTTCATGCTGCAGGTACAGGAGCTAGTAGATCTCCCCAGTAGAAGTACATGATATCCAGCTACTATTATTGGGCTCCAGGTTTCTTCAGAGTTATATGTGTTTATAGCTTTATAGCAATTGGTAGTGAGGTGGGGCCTATCCCGACCCTCATCAGGCAGTGGTTCTTATCTAGAGGCTTTGTAGACTATGTTAGTAAAGTGTGTCATGTCTTGTATTTTTTGCGTCATTGCTCCAGCGGCCTAGTCATATGCATATCCTTTTGGTTTGTTATCACTTTCTTTTTTCTTTAAGCCATGTTGAGTGTGGAAATACCTTATAATGATCATAGATAGTGTGATTACAGGTTGGTTCTCCCGAGCCTGGTCGGCAATGGGTGCCAGTCTACTTTAATGGGATTTTGAGTGTGACAAGTAGGTGTATTACCTACTTGGACTTCTTAACCAAGTTAATGAGAGATTTAGTTGGATTAAGTATCTAAGTTAAGTGTTTTAAGAAAAAGGGGAAGCAGGTGCATCACCTACTTGGCTATTTGTGGCTGAAAATGAAGCAAAAGAGGAGGTGCAAATAAAAGGGATTATTTTAAGGGCCAAAAAAGGCTTATAAAAGGGCAAGGATAGCTGGGCATTTTTTTCATTTTAACACACAAAAAATCAGATTAAAACTCTAGCTTCCTTTTCTCTCTCAAAGGTGATCAGCAACCTTATAACTCCTTTAAGCTTCTTGAGAAGACCCTTCTTATTGCAGGCTAAGGTGAGTGAGAACACCTATAGATGTAGCTTAATTCTATCATAAAATACAAGGAAAACATGTTACTTATGCTTAACTAGAAGTATAGGGCAGAATATCATCTTAAGTGCTGCTCATTTCTCTTGATTGTTAAGAGACTTTTGGCTTCTTGTTTAGTTTAAAGTGTGAAAAGGAATTGAAGTTCTTGAAGAAATTGATTTAAAAAGGGAGTGTTAGAAGAATTGAAATATGTTACTGCCACATCTTTATTTTCTGTTGACCTAATGTTAAGTAGGATATTTTAAGCGTGAGTTTGATAGAAAATCGTGGAAGGATGATCAGGAGCTATGGTCCCACGTCCTCCATTGATTTGGTACTGTTTGGGTATATCAATGTGTTGAAAACAATTTGGTTAATATGGGGAAAGGGTGTGAATTGTTGGTGTTGAAATATCGAAAAGGAGTTACAATTTTACACTATTTAATTATGTGTGGTGTTTAGTCGTCATGTGTTGTACCTTGTGAATTGTTGTAAGTGTGTTGTGGAACTAAAAACGAGTTGAGGTACATTATGGATACGAAAGTATGTATGAAACAAATGCAATTAGAGGAAGAAGGGTTGAAGGAACTGCCAATACATGTTTATTAGCTAGCTACTAACATTAGTTTTATCACCCACTCTATTTGTAGATAATTATTTGAGAAGGAAAGAGGTTACTTCGCGGTAATACCAAGGTCGTACAACAAGGTATGTAAGGCTATCCTATTCCATATTCTTTGGCATTAAATCCAATACTCGTTTCACTGTTAACGAGTGAACTTCCCAAGTTTTATTCCATTAGTGAACGTGTTGTTTATTAGTAAATCTGTAGTTACTCTTCCAAATGCCAGCATGATGAGTTTACTTACATTCGTGAAGCTAATTATGTCATTTAAGCTCCTATTTGGCATGTCAATGTCACACTTGTTCCTTACATTATCATACTGCGTCAAGAGGCTATTGGCAAGTCCTACGTTACTTGTACATGGTCCAAAAACTCAATAGCATCACGACCACCAACGTAACAATCTCAAAGTATTAACGAATAATTTGAACATTGTTCACAGTGTGGATGGCAGCCCAGGGGCAAGAGCCTAGCATGGGTTGATCTCACTTGGTTTGTGAGGGTGGCAGCCTAGGGGCGAAAGGCTAGGATGGGCCGATCCCTATTTATATAGCTATGAGGATAACATCCCAGGGGTTAAAATGCCTAGCATGGGTCATGCTCTTTTACCACTGATCAGTTGGTCACTTATATTGCATACATAAAAGAATTATAAAGCATTGAACATAAAAAATGTAACGTATATGGTTCTCCAAGTATAACAAAGGTGGTCTGTTATTATGAGATATGTATTTATCTATTTCTACTTGACTTCACTTAAGTTTCCATTTTGCATGTGCCATTGCTTTACATATTCAGTATATTATTTCGTAATGACATCCCTCGTGGGGGATGCTGCAATTCTTGATGCAGGTACAGGTACTCCAGCTAGTAGACCTCTGATATAGGTGCATCCGACACTCAACTATTTTTGGTGAGCTTCAAGATGACCTAGGGCTTTACTGAGTCTATAGTTTATGAATTATGGTATTGTATAATAGTTTGATGTAAGGCGGGGCCTGTCCCGACCTATGTTAAGGTTTCCTACCTTGTAGAGGCTTTGTAGACTTATTTTATATAGTTCGATTGTATCTTGTCTCTAAATAGTTGTGGCTTTAATGGCCAAGTCCTGTATATAAGTTTGGTGCTACATATTTTGACTTCTTATCTCGGTAGAGTTGTCATAATTATATGCATGATAAGCACAGGTTACATGCATGAGGCGTGACAAAAGTTGTATTAGAGCAGGTTATCCTAGGGAGTCTATAAGTCGTGTCTATGTAGAGTCTTATTTATGAGTGTGTTGTGCACCATACCTATAAACATGAGGCTACAGGACATTTAGGAGTTGTCTCTTTCATTTTGTTTCCTAGATCGTTCCATAGAGCCATTATCATAGGTGTATCATATTTAACCCCTAAATTGTTTGTTTTATCTATAGCAAAAGATGTCTGTCAAAAGGAGAAAAAGTACAGTAAAGCAGATAGATCTTGGAGAAGGGACCAGCCAATAACGAGATAGACCTCATCAAAGTGGGGTTCCAAATGAGTTTTTATCACAATGCTCCCCGACTCCTCCAAATGCAGAAGAGCTAAGGAGAGCAACAACATCTCAAGAGCCTCCTATTATTGCTACTGATTTGAGAAATGCGGTTCAATTGTTGACTCGTATAGTTGCTGGCCAAGGTCAAAGGCGATAAGGTTTAGTTACAGGTACTGGTGGTGCAGACATGGAAGCCAGCACACGTATACATGACCTCCTCAATTTGGACCCTCCTTCATTCACCCGGTCAGATCCTAATGAAGATCCACAAGATTTTGTTGATCAAATCCAACGGACCTTAGATGTTATGCATATAAATTGTATAGAAGCTGTTAAGCTAGCAACATATAGTTTGATGGGTGTGGTTGTATTGTGGTATGAAGCGTGGAAGCAAACCAGGGGTATAGATACACCTCCAGTTGTTTGGAAAGATTTCAAAAAGGCATTTCTTGAACACTATCTGCCATTGGAGATTCGAGAAGCCTATGCAGATCAATTCTTAAATCACCACCAAGGAGGTATGAGTGTCAAAGAGTACAATCTCCAATTTAATTCCTTTGCCAGGTATGCTCCTAATATAGTTATTACTATGGAGGATCGAGTTCATCGATACATGGATAGATTAGACCACTACCTGGTTAGGGATTGTACCATTGCATCCTTGAATAAAGACATGGATATAGAAATGATACAAGATTTTGCATAAAAGTTGGAGGATCAACGACAGAGGAGAAGGACACATGTAACACCCCGTAATTTCCATATGCTAGTACTATTTCTATAATACTTGATGCAGTCTTGCGATATAGGTGGTGGACTAAGTTTTTCATATGAATGGGAGTAATTCGAATTGGGTCGGATGTGATACAATGTCCCACATGTTTCAGTGGGTGCGAGTCCAAGTTAAACTCTTTGATAGCATTTAAATTCAGAATAACAAGGTGCTATTTGAGTTGAAGTTTAAAGTGAGATATTAAGATACAATGCGGGGTATCAAGGATTCGGAAAATGGAGTAAACTTTACGAGTTTCTTGCTTGAGTATTAAGCTAGTAGGTGACAAGTAGGTGCATCACTTACTTGGACTTCTTGACCAACTTAATTGGAGCTCTAATTGGATTACCTACCTATGCTAAGCACCTTAATAAGGGGAAGTAGGTGCATCACCTAGTTTGACTCTTGGGCATCTTAGAAAATTGCTAAGTAGGTGCATCACCTACTTAGAAACTTGTGGACAACAATGACCAGCCCAAGGACGGTGGAGTATACATATATAGGGCCATATTTACTTTATTTTTTCCTCTTCATTATTTACAAAGAACTATCAGCTTCTCCTTTTTTTCTTTCAAAGCTAGCAGCCACCTCAAAATACTCCTAGGGTTCTTGAAGAAATTCTCTTCCTTTACCGCCAAGGTAAGTAGAAATCCTATGAGTTTAAGTTAGTTTTTATATAAGATATTACCCTTACATGATGCTTATGTTTAGAATATGGGGGCAGACCCTTCCCCAGAATGACTGCCCAACTTATTTTATTACTAAGCGGGTTTTCTCTTCTTATTTCTTTCAAGTGGAAAAGAGAGGTTTAAGCTGTTGAAGGAGTACAAGTGAAGAGACCTAACCTTCAAAAATTAAGGGAAGGTACTGCCCCAGCTTGTCCCTCTCTGTATGTACAGGTTTGTATAGAGAATTGTTTACACATTTATTGTTAAGAACTCAAGCAAGTTGGTCAGAAGTTCTGGCATTATTTTCGAATTGTACTAAATGACAGTGAAGCTATTTGGGAGTTGCGTACAGTTGTTGTTGTGGAGATGCAGTAAGGGATTAGTTATTTTATCCACTTTCTTTTCCAAATCCTATGAAGGATATGTTAGGATTTTTTAATGGATATTTTATGCATACTGTTGATGGGGGCAACTTAGGGTAATTTTGGGCAAAGGGCGTAGGGTGTTACATTGACGTAGAAAAGGAGACGATGGCAGTTTCCCATTGGTGTAAGGGTCGAGTGGACCTACTGTCCGTCGAGTGTTTATCTAATATTTTACGAGGCCCACAATGTAGTTTACTAACGTTGGCTTAATCATGACTTATGTTGTAGAAGTACTGCCATAAAGGGAGGTTGAAATGCAATAGTGTGTGGATCCGAAAACAAGGTATATAAGGCTATCCTATTCCATATTCATTGGCATGAAATCAAATACTCGTTTCACTGTCAACGAGTGAACTTCCCAAGTGTTATTCCATTAGTGAACGTGTTGCTTATTAGTAAATTTGTAGCTACTATTCCAAACACCAGCATGATGAGTTTACTTACATTCGTGAAGCTAATTTTGTCATTTAAGCTCCTATTTGGCATGTCAATATCACGCTTGTTCCTTACATTATTGTGCTACCTCAAGAGGCTATTAGCAAGTCCTACGTCACTGGTACATAGTCCCAAAGCTCAATAACTTCATAACCACAAATGTAACAATCTCAAAGTATTAAAGAATAATTTGAACACTATTTACAGCATGGGTTGCAGCCCAGGGGCAAGAGCTTAGCATGGGTCAATCTCACTTGGTTTGAGGGTGACAGCCTGAGGGCGAAAGCCTAGCATGGGCCGATCCCAATTTGTATAGCTATGAGGATAACATCCTAGGGGTTAAAATGCCTAGCATGGGTCATCCTCTTTTTCCACTGATCAGCTGGTTGTTTATATTGCATACCTAAAGGAATTATAAAGAATTGAAAGTAAATAATGTAACGTATACAGTTCCCCAAATATAACAAGGTGGTCTTTTATTATGATCTATGCATTTATCTATGGCTACTTGACTTCACTTAAGATTTCATGTTGCATGTGCTATTGCCTTACATATTCAGTACATTATTTCATACTGATATCCCTCGTGGGGGATGCTGCAATTGTTGATACAGGTACAGGTACTCCAGCTAGTAGACATTTGATATAGGCGCATTCGACACTCAACTACTTTTGGTGATCTCCACGTTGATCCGGGCTTTGCTGTGTCTATAGTATGCATTTTGGTATTGTATAATACTTTGATGTAAGGCGGGGCCTATCCCGACCTATGTTAAGGTTTTCTATCTTGTATGGGCTTTGTAGACTTATTGTATATAGTTCGGTTGTATCTTGTCTCTAAATAGTTGTGGCTTCAACGACCAAGTCCTATATATAAGTTTGGTGCTACATATTTTAACTTCTTATCTCAGTAGAGCTGTCATAGTCATATGCATGATAGGCAATGATTATATATTGGTTCTCTCAGGCCTAGACGGTACCGAGTGCCTGTTTGTTTTTGTAGAGTTGGAGGCATGACAAAAGAGGTGTCAAAGAAGGTCATCCTAGGGAGTCTATAAAGTCGTGTCGTATAGAGTCTTGTTTATGAGTGTGTTGTGCACCACACCTATAAACATGAGGCTACAAGACATTTAGGAGTTTCCTCTTTCATTTTGTTTCATAGATCGTGCCCTAGAGCCATTATCGTAGGTGGATCATATCTAATCCCTAAATTGTTTGTTTTATATATAGCAAACGATGCCTATCACAAGGAGAAGAAGCACAGGCAAGCAGATAGATCTAGGAGAAAGGACTAGCCATTCACGAGCAAGACCTAGTGAAAATGACATTCCAGAGTACTCCTTATAACAGAGTTCCCCGACTCCTCCACCTCCAGAGGAGCTAATGGGGGCAGCGGTACATCAAGAGCCTCCTATTAATGCTACTGAGCAAGATATACGGAATGCAGTCAAGTTATTGACTCATATAGTTGTTGTTCAAGGCCAAAGGCAAGGAGGTACAGTTGTGGGCACTGGTGGTGGAGATAGGGAAGCTAGCACACGGATACGGGTCTTTCTCAATTTGGACCCTCATTCATTCACCGGGTCAGATCCTAATGAAGATCCACAAGACTTTGTTGATCAAATCCAATAGACCTTAGATGTTATGCATGTAAACGGTATAGAAGTTGTTGAGCTAGCAACATATAGGTTGAAGGGTGTGGTTGTATTGTGGTATGAAGCGTGGAAGCAAACCAGGGGTATATATACACCTCCAATTGTTTGGAAAGAGTTCATAAAGACATTTCTTGACCACTATTTGCCATTGGATATTCAAGAGGCCCGTGCAGATCAATTCTTAAATCTCCACCAAGGAGGTATGAGTGTGAGAGAGTAAAGTCTCCATTATAACTCCTTGGCCAGATATGCTCCTAATATGGTTTCTACTATGGAGGATCGAGTTCATCGATATGTGGATAGATTAGACCCTTACCTTGTCATAGATTATAGGATTGCTTCCTTAAGTAAAGACATGGACATAGCGAGGATGCAGGCTTTTGCACAAAAGTTGGAGGATCAACGACAAAGGAGAAGGACACAACAGTCAGAAAGAGCAAAATTTAAGAGGGCTAGAATGACGGGGCAGTTTACACCATCCCAAGGTGAGTTCATGCCTCAATCTTCTAATAGACCACCCAGGCCATCATTCTCCTACTCTACAGCTAGTGCTCCACCTTGATAACAAGGGTTTAGGGGAAACCAATCTGGGCAACAAAGGGGAATCCAAGGTTCACGAACAAGGGGATACCAAGTGCAAGGGAGTATGTGCCAATCAAGACCTCCTCGACAGCCTTGCAAGCAATGCAAAAAGAGTCATCTAGGTGTTTGTCGATTTGGGACTGACGTTTGTTTTTGGTGTGGTATGTCGGGTCATATGATGAGAAATTGCCCTCAAAGAGATATGGGTGGTATGCCCCAACCTACGGGTTCAGTTACTGCATCATCATCGACTGTACATTCATTAGGTAGGGGGCCACAATTGTCGGAAGGTCATGGTAGGGGTGTTAGAGGAGCAGCTAGTTCTAGTGGAGCTCAAAATCGCATGTATGCTCTAGGAGATCGGC
>JBCEWC010022326.1:0-10075 GCA_038996855.1 Solanum aculeatissimum | reverse complement strand
GAATAAGCCATAATGCAAGTTACCCATGCTTAATTAAATCATAAAAAGGGACATGCAAGTTGATCAATAAGGGTTTCGATAATCATCCATGAATTCAAGTTTAAAATCAAGTTTAAATCACCTAATAACTACAACACTCAAGTCCCAACACTAATCTACAATAATAATAGAAGAACCCATAACTTAATTGAAAGCTTAAAAATCAAATTTGAAGAGTTAGGGTTCATAGGGTCTTCAAGGATGAAAGAGGATCATTGAATCAAGTCCCACATACCTTAATTGCACCAACAAATTACAAGGTCAAACTTGGTCAAGGTTGTCTTCCCCAAATTCTTCAAGCTTTCTGCAATGGAGGCCAAGAGAGCTTTAGAATTTCAAAAGAGAGTGTAGGAGAGTTTGAATGGATGAATGAGGGTTTGGGGAATGTTTTAGGGGATTAGTAGAACTTAGGGTACCAAAAAGGGGCTTAGGGAAATGTTAAATCACAAAATTATCATTAATAAAATGGAATTTTTCGAGACTAAGCAGAGTCAAACAGTTACTAAAATGCTCGTCAAATGGCTCACTGGCCGTGTAACCCTCCATCAAAAATTCCTTAGCCATATTTATACCAACCACAACTTGGACAAGCTTCTGTCCCACTTGACGGACCACCAAACGGTCCGTTTGAGGTCTCACGGGCCGTGGGGTGGTCCGTGGACCTTAACTTAGATTGTGGGGTGGGTCCTTGCCACCCCATGCTTTTTGGACCATCTCACGGAACCCCACATGGATCGTGAACAGTTTCATGGTCCGTCTCCCATGCTTTGGGCCATTTTCAGGGCCCTTTCCAATGTCTTCCGAATTTCAGGCAGTCTCACTCTTTGGTCCATAACTTTCTCATACGAACTTGGAATTGAGTGAAACTAGTTGAGTTACGAATATAATTCAAAGAGCTACATCTGGATATATAGTAGCCCACACGGTTCAACCCACATCCAAAGTTATGGTTCTGTGAAGCTCACTGTCCAAACGGCCTCTCTAGGCCCCAAAATAATCCGTTTTGCGTTTGGCCACCTAAACTAAACCCATGGCTACCAAAACTCAACCATGACTAGTAGTACATCATATGAGGCCAACCATAAGGATTTCTTTCGAAATTTCTTTTGTTGTTACAAGTAGTCCCTCAAGACGTTGATCTCATCTCTTCTTGGTCGAGGGGCCATAGCACCTGCAGAACACAAATTTAACACACTTATTAGTCCTATGAATTAAAATTTTAAAATGAGACATCAAAATAGGACTGGGCAAATAAGGGTTTACGAGTTCCTCTTTACGATCCATAGAGTGTTTTACGGGTTATAAAGGGCTCTCGTGGATTCAGTGTTAAAAAATTTGAGCTACTGGAATTACATCTATGAGGCTAGGTATGACTCATGACAACTTCTACGAGTCATAAATATAGTTATAGATAGGACTCCAGGTCAGATTCTAAATAGGCAAAACTTTACAAGACCTATCTATGAGTCGTGGAATAGTCTACAACTCATAGAAGGTCTTGTCTGATGCCATCCCAAAAATTTTGGTTTCTAGAATTCCCTACGAGGGGTAACTATGACTCGTAGATTAATCTATGGGCCATAGAAGACCTTCGTGAACTGAACTTCCAGATTCTCATTATTCCAAGTTCATCATACGAGTTCTATAAGACCACTTTTCACTTATTTAAACAGCATCAAAGCAAGACCACCCCCCCCCCCCACATGTTTTCACACACAAGACTCATCCCTACATGTGATTTTGTTCAACAAATACCCCATCGAAAGTGATTTAACATGTGATCCTAATAGTCTGACCCTATTGTCATTTCAACAATTTCACCAAATCCCATATCACATTTTCAATCAATTATTATACAATTCATGGGCATGTGACACTTATTTAGGCATGATTCAGGCACCCACACTTTTTGGCTAGCAAGTTTAACACAAAACATAGGCAATCACATTCCCGACTTAGTTCCTAATTTAAAAATTAGCTAGCCCGACACATAGTATAAATGCCCTACCCATCATAATTCAACCAACATCAACATTAAAATCGATAAAGTTAGGTTTATAGAACTAAAAACTTACCAAAAATAATGAGAGTTTGACCAAAATAGATAGAGGAATTGGAAAGGGTGTCGGGATCCTAGCTTTTTGAGGTCACCAAATATTAGCCTAAAACTTTTGCTGGGAAGTGGTGGGTATTTCCGGAGTGTGGTCGGACCAAAGTGTGGTCACACAATGCCTTTGTAAACTCCACATCACCTATGGTACATGGTATGGTGAATGCTCCTGCGTCTTCTCATTTCGCCACCAAGGACCTAGTTGAAATTGCACTGCAATGTTAGAGATCTTGTGAGAGCTCCAGGCTCACAGTACGCTTCTTTGTAATAAGATACTTCATAAACTTCGCGTACCCAAGAATCTTCTCTAATGCCTCAATCAACGGGATATTTATAGAGAGTTACTTCAACATAGAGAGAAAATGTTTGAACTTACCTTCCTCCTCCTTTTTCTTTAGTCTTTGAGGAAAGGGAGGAGAAGGATGAGGAATGGGTTTCAACTGTTTTGGCATTGCGTCACTTTGCTCGTTCTCTACACGATCATCTCCAGACTCAGTCTGCCTGTTCACAATACTCTGATCATGAACATCACCATCATCCAATGGCACTGGAGGATCATTGGTCTGCTTTCCACTGCGAGTTGTGATTGCCATACACTGCCCCTCGTTTTTAGGATTTTGCACTGTGTTACTGGGTAGCCTTTCTGGCGTTGGTTCAACTAAGTTGATATCTTGCAAAATTATTGCTCTAGCTGGTTAATTTCCAAAGAGTGAGACTCAATCTTCTAGTTAATGCTAGAAAGATCAGACTTATCCCATTTAGTGTCTCATCCTATGCATCAACGTTTTTCAACAACTGGTCAAATATCTCTTCAATGTGAGAGGAGCCAATGCCAACATCCTAATTGTGCGATGGAACATATGGACCATTTTTGAGGCCATCTCTACAACCCCCCTATTTCTATCATAAAAGCCTTCTCTATTATTATATTTGAAGGCGCCATATCTCCCAAAGTTCTGACCTTGGTTCCCTTGACCTTGGCGCCAATAGTCCTGATTGGACCCTTGGGCGTTGGTCCAAAAACCCGCCATCTGATCAACAAAAATTATGTATTCTCCTAATAATAAGGATCCTCGTACATAGGTGTACGTGGAGATTGATGAGCTATAACATTGACTCATTTTCGATTCTGCTTCATCAATAGCTCCACATTAGTATTAATTCGTGTAAGTTCCTGCATCACTTCCTTGCTTGCTTGTGTTTGAGTCAGACTAGTACTAACCGAGAATGAACTATTCTTAGTAGATTTTTCCCATGTACCCAATGCATGGTTTGTCTTGACTACCCTTTCAAGTCTCTCAGCAACCTCTTGGAATGGACGGTCTATAAAAAAGCCCCCCATAATAGTTTCAGCAACTGCTTGGCCATTATCATCAGGGTCTTTATAGAAGATCTCAACCAGGGCTTCACCAACAATCTTGTGGTCAGGGGCACATCTCAAAAACTTAGTGAACCTCTCCCACGTAGCACTGATTCAATCACCAAGTATCTTCTTGAAGTTATAAATCTCAAACTTCAATTTCAGCTTCTTCGAGATGGGGAAAAACCTTTCTAGAAAGGTTATCTACAATTCTTTCCAACTGGTGACCAAACTCTGTGGGAGTTTAGATAACTATAACATAGCATTGCCTATAAGAGAAAGTGGGAAAAAATAGAGCCCAATGACATCCATGGACTAATTTTTTATCCTCATTATGCTCTTATAGACAAACACAACATTGTGTAGATGGTTATTTGGATGCTCTGATGGTAGACTCGAAAACAACCCGCAATTCTATAGCATTTGGAGCAATCCACTCAAAATGATGAACTTTGTGTCATTCGGTAGTGGGGGTAACACAATAGCTCCCGTAACATCCACCCTCATAGGGTTAATCCAATATTGATTCCATTGATTTATTGTGGCTTGCATACCCTGTGGTTATGGATTCAGCAGCATTGGATTTTTGTCGTTCGAATTAAGTGTTGCATTCACTGCATCACCAACAACATTATTTGCATTGTCTTGGGTCATCCTCCTTAGTGTTCTTTGGATCTCTGGATCAAATGGAGTCAAGGGATTGCCTCAGCTTCGAGTGTTTGGCATACATTACACCTTCACACAAAAGCAAAAACAACAAAATGTAAAATTAGAAAAATAAGGATTAATCCCCCAAAATTACATGAATTAACCAAGTCTAGTCGTATTCTCCGACAACGGCGCAAAAATACTCGATGTCGCTCAAGCCACATATTCTTTTTAAGATAAAGAAGTCATTGTCAAGTAATTAACCTAACCGAGGTTAGGGTTGATCCCCTAGAGAATATGGTAGATTAAAAAATTAATTCAATGTAAGTTGGAATGATTAACCTACTTATCTCCCAAGAAAGGGATTTTTTCATAAAGTAAAATTAATTAAACTAAATGAATGCAGGTGATGAGAAACTAGTAGAACAGCTAACTAGGATCATGTGTTCCCCATGAATCCCTAACTTGGTATTATCGGATAAATGCAACTATTTTCAGTGTTTAGGTGTAGGACAGTAAGCTAGGTTCACCTAAACCTTTAATCCAGCGAATAGGTAAATTTCATCCTGGAACTTGATTCATTTATATGATGTGATATTACTAAACCTTACTTTTTATCCCAGTACAACCTTCCCTTGATGTAGTTCGGTTGATTAGACGAGAACAACTTAATCGAATCCTATTAGTTACCTCTTTTCCTATTCATTACTTCCTTGATCCGACAAGTACCACTAGGTGAGTTCTAACGTAGGCCTCCATTAAAAATCAATTAAAGTGAAGAGGATTAATTGATACAACCTAACACACCTTCCAAGAATTATACAATATCTAAGTTTATCTTGTTAGTTCCTCATGGTTCCCACTACCTTAGTTATGGATTTAGCTATTCATGATTAATATAAATGCAAACATTAAGAAGTAGAGTAACATAATTAAGCACTTACACAGATGAATTAAGAATATGAAATCCAACTCTTCAATTAGAATCATAAGGTTGAATTAAGAATACATAATAATATTTCTCCCCTCAAAATATAATAAATCCTAAGTGTATCCTCTAAAACCTTGTTAAAACTTCGTGGTTGCTGGTAACTCTATGAAAAAAAACTAAAAACCTATTTATAATGTGTAAAATAAAAAACCAAAATGGAATAAGAAAACTATGTCGGCACACTCTACGGGCAATTTCACGGCTCGTACATCATTCTAAGGCTCATATGTTGGGGTTTCGTGGAATGCAACTGAAATTTGGAGACTACTTTTATGAGACCTTTCCCTGGGTTGTGTAAGATTTTATGGCCCATGGGGGGTTTTTTCCGATGACTTTTCAGAACTTCACCACTTTCTGATCCTCAGGGCACGACCACACTCTACGACTCGTGGATTGATCTACAACTCCCCATATATGGCTCGTGAACATTTTTACGACCCATAAAGGGTTTTATGGATCATCATGTTTTACTATTTTAGCTGACTTTGTCCAAAAATCATGCCAACACTGAAATCCTGCAAAACAAATACATCAAATCTACTAACATCGCTTTGAGAACACAAAAAAGTTTAAGTTTTAAGCATCAAAAGTGTTGCATTTTGGCAGCACATCACCTACATCTTTGTTCTTCAACCTCTTCACTTGCCTATCCAATATCTCCATAGGGACTTTGTCATATGTCAAATTTTCCTTAATACTAACAACCTCAAATCGCATAATAAAGTTTGGATCACCTACAGACTTCCTCAACATGGCCACATGAAATACCGGATGAACCATACTCATCTCCATAGGCAACCCAACTAATAAGGAAGCTTACCAATTCATCTCAAGATTATATAAGGCACTACATACCTAGGGCTCAACTTTCCCTTCTTGCCAAACCTAATTACACCCTTCATGGGTGAGACCTTAAAATACACCCAATCACCAACACTAAACACAAGATATGTCCTCCTAATATCGAAATAAGAATTTTTCTACTTTGGGTTGTCTTTAATCTCTCGCTTATCACCTCACCTTCTCCAAGGCTTCTATAACCAAATCTGGACCTATCTAAGCTATTCCCCCACATCAAACCACCCAACTAGGGATCTAGAACGTCTCCCATATAAGGCCTCAAATGGTGTCATCCATATGCTAAAGTGATAGATATTGTTGTAAGAAAACTCAATAAGTAGAAGTTGCTCATCCCAACTACCTTTAAATTCAAAAACACAAGCCCTATGCATATCCTCAAGAGTTTGAATAGTCCTTTAGCCTTGACCATCCATTTGTGGGTGAAAAGTCATTCTAAGCTTGACCCTAGTATTAAGGCCTCTTTGGAAGGATATCCAAAAGTTAGAAGAAAATTGAGAACCACGATCCAAAATGATATACAATGGGACCCCGTGTAATCTAACTCACTCATTGATGTACAATCTAGCATAATCTTTGGCACCATAGGTTGTCTTAACTGGTAGGTAGTGAGAAAAGTTCGCTATCCTATCAACAATAATCCATAAGGATTCAAAATGTTTTTAGTTCTAGGCAAACCAATCACAAAATCCATGTTGATCTCTTCTACTTTCAAATAGGAATCTCAATATCTTGGGCTAGGCCAACCGGCCTTTGATGTTCGGCTTTGACTTGTTGACAATTGTGATATCTGACTACAAATCTTACAATGACTCTTTTCATACCACCCCACTAATATACTTCCCTCAAATCCCTATACATCTTTGTAGAACCGGGATGAATGAAATAGGATGAATTATGTGCCTCTTTTAAAATTAAGTCCCTCAACCCATCCACATTTGGTACACACATTCTACCTTGATGCCTAAGGAATCCATCTCCCCCTTGGGAGAAAACCTCCACCTTTCCCTCTTTCACCAACACTTTCAATTCTAACAAAGAGGGGTCAAGGTCTTGCTTGGATTTAACCTCTTCAATCAAAAAAGATTTAGAACCATCTACAACCACCATACCTTCATTTTCGGCTTCATTCAACCTAACCCCCAATCTAGCAAATTGATGGACTTCTTTGCCAATCCCTTTTTACCATCATCAAGGTGAGTCATACTCGTCATGGATACCCTAGTTAGAGCATCGTCCACAACATTAACCTTGCTTAGATGATAATATACACTCGTGTCATAGTCTTTAAGCAGTTTCAACTACCTTCTTTTCCTTAAATTGAGATCTCTTTGGGTGAACACATACTGAAGACTCTTGTGATTGGTGAAGATATCTACATGAACCCCATACAAATAATGACACCATATTCTCAAAACAAATACCACGACCACTAGCTCTAGGTCATGAGTAGGATAATTACGCTAATGCACTTTTAGTTGCCTGGAAGCATAGACAATAACCTTGCCACTTTGCATCAACACATACCCCAAACTAATTCTCAAAGCATCACAATATACAACAATCCCTTCTAGACCTTCTTTTGTGTCGACTTTGCCAAAGGAGAAGCAATTGAAGAGAAACCCTTAACAAACCTTCGGTAGTATCTTGAAAAGCCCAAGAAACTCCTAATATCCATTGGAGTCAAGGGCCTAGGCCAAGTTCTCACGACTTCCATCTTTTTATGATCCACATTAATCCCTTCACCCAACACCACATGCCCAAGAAATGCTACTTCTTTTAACCAAAACTCACATTTATCAAACTTGGCAAACAACCTTTCCTCGCTTAAAATTTGCAACACTACCCTCAAATCTTTCACATGCTCTTCCTTACTCTGAGAATAAATCAAGATGTCATCAATGAATACCACAACAAACATATCAAGGTAGGGTTTTGAAGACCCTATTCATGAGATCTATAAATATTGTCAGTGCATTAGTTAGGCCAAAAGACATCACCATAAATTCAAAATGCACATACCTTGTCTGGAAAGACATTTTAGGAATATCACATTCCCTTACCCTCATTTGATGGTATCCGAACTGAAGATTAATCTTAGAAAAATGATTATCCCCTTGTAATTGGTCAAATAGGTCATCTATCCTTGGTAAATGATACTTGTTCTTTATGGTGACCTTATTGAGTTACTAGTAGTCGATGCACATTCTAAGTGAGTTATCCTTCTTGCTTAAAAATAACACCGGTGCACCCCAAGGTGACTTGCTAGGCCTAATAAAACCCTTCTCCAATAAGTCTTTCAATATATCCTTTAATTCTTTTAATTTTATCAAGGCGAACCGGTAGGGAGGAATGGAAATGGATTGAGTATATGGTAGGAAGTCTATATCAAAATCTATTTCCCTTTCAGGAGGAATACCAAAGATTTCATCGGAAAAGACATCAAAAAACACATTAACCACTGGAACCTACTCAATAGGAGGGACTTTGGACTCGATATCCCTAATCCTTACAAGATGATAGATGCAATCCTTAGTAATCAATTCTCGAGCTTTAATATAAGAGATGAACTTACTCTTAACACCCAAATCATGACCTTCCCACTCAAGGAAGAGTTCATTTGGAAAGTGGAACTTGACTTTGCAGGTTCTACAATCAATGGAACCAAGATATATATGAAGCTAATCCATCCCAAGAATAATATCAAAATCTATCATGTCAAGTTAAAAAAAATCACTAGGAAAGACTTTATGCATTATGGACATGGTACAACCCCTATAGATTCTTGTGTGAGACCCTGTGATTTTCGTCTTCCATAATATATATATTGTGGCATGTTGTATAAGGCATATATGAATCTAGATAGAAACTAAGGCTAATAAGGCAACAAGTAGGTGGTAATATCAAGGTATTAAAGTTTTAAGTCAAAGGAATCCCCTAAATGCATATTCGGTATTAGAGAGATGGCCCAAGTGGCACCAACCCTTTTTGGAAGATTTAAATTGAGTTTCACTTCTCATATGGGACTAAGAGTGCATAATTTGATAATAATGGACTGTTAGGGGGTATTTTAACATCTGAAAGTTCATATGTTAAGTTTCGAAGTCAAGGAAGTTGCAAGATAAAGTTTGGACAAAGCTACTGTAAGCTTCTTTAAGAAATCCTTCTTAAATTTGGGTCAAATGTACCACATCATATCTCCAACAATAAAAAAGAGTTAGAAAGCTTATTACATATCAAATTTAAGATCTACGAGTCTAGTTTGCAACGTACAAAACCGCGTATCAATCCGACTTCAAAATAAAGAGTTATTAGAGTTTTACCGCGACTGCCCGAGCAGAAAACTGGGTCATGGATCGGGTCGGGTCAAGCCCATTTCAATGTCGGCTAATTTCTCTTTGTAAAGCTCAAAATGGAGCACTTTCTTCCAAAAACAGTAGATAAAGTGAAGAGAAAGCTCCCACCAGCTCCATAATCAATTTCGGTAAGTTCTTCATGTTTTTACCGTTAAAATTCACCCGCGGGCCAAGAAATGTGCGCCTTATGCTTTGCGATTGTTTTCCTCTCTTATTAGCTGTGTTTGGGGGCTATATTTGGATTGTGAAAAGTGGTGTTCTTGCTGGTCATTGTGTGGTTGCATCTGGTTTGTTTAGGTAATCATTTTGGGGCTCTTGTACGACCATTTTTACGAAGTTCTAAGGACGTTTCCTCGCGTAAACGTTATAGAAAGAATCTGGTCATTAATGCTAATCTATGGACTGTTTGTAGGTGTTTTTAAGATGTGTATATATAATCGTTGTGAAGCTTAGGATGTCGGGAACAACCTTCGTGAAGGAACTTTGGTTATTCGGACATCCGTTGGAAAGGTATGTTAAGGCTAAATCCCATCCCTTCTTTTACCACGAAATCCGAGAAATTCCAAAAACATCAAATATGATATTTTGCTATTCTGTTGCTAAAAAGACCTTCTGTAAAAGGCATTGGGATCATATCTGAATTATCTTCATTACTATATTAGGTTGAAATTCCATTCGTTCGTTCAAACTGGACATTCAATATTTATATATCA
>JBCEWC010022325.1:0-10075 GCA_038996855.1 Solanum aculeatissimum | reverse complement strand
GGTCCAAAAATCTAACGGAGGGTATAAGTGGTCTATTTTGCATAGTTCAGGGGCAATTTTGACCCTTTTCCGTATTATTATTATGATCTATATATTATATTATTTTGGGGCTTTCTTGACTGCAGGTGTGTAGTTCGGCGGTATATGGTTAGGTGTTGAGAAGTTACATATGTTATTCATTACTTTACTTTTTGTTTAGATCCTCTTGTCGAGTGCCCGTTATTTTGGTACTCACCCTTTCTTTTATACACGTGTGTAGGTTATGATCTCGATTCCACTGATTCAGCTTCTAACTTTTTGGACCGAGCTTCTTGGAGATTCGAAAGGTAGCAACTTGTCTATTTGACAGACTCTCAGAGTCTTTACATTTCTTATGTTCTGTTTGAGGAGTGAGATTCAGACTTGTGCATGTTTTCTTTGTAATCAGTATTAGAAACTTGTACATGTGACACCAATCTTGGGATGGCTTTCATAGACATGATATCTTAGTGCTTGTCCTCATTTAGACTTTATCATATCCATTTTTATTATTATGTTGACTTATTTTAGTTTTTGGTTGACTCACTTTTGTAGGTTAGATGAGTGTCATCACACCTGTATTTTGGATTGTGACAAATTTAGTATCAGAGCCTCAGGTTCATAGGTCTCACATGTACAAGTCAGTCAAGTAGAGTTTCAAGGATCGGTGTGGAGATGTCTGCTACTTATCCTTGAGAGTCTACGAAGACTATTACAAAATTTTCTTTTGTTCTTTCGATTCATGTTGTGCATATTTATGTGAGGTTTTTTAGTATTGTGTGTTCTTTTGGCATATGACCAGGACCAAATCTTTATTCTTTGGTGGAGCTAAGGAGCTAGCCTGTGAGACTACTATTGATAGCCCATCTCGAGGTAGAGGTAGAGGTAGAGCCAGAGGTAGGGGCAGAGGACGTGCCTAGGAGGTTGCTTCCACGAGAGACTATGATAGAGGCCTTTCCCTTGGGCCTCCAGTCGAGCCTAGGATGCACCAGGCTCCTCTAGAGGTCAAGGATCCAACTACTCTTCAGGGCATACTTAATAGGATGATGGGCATGTTGGAGACCATTGCTCGAGGTATACCATCGATACTAATTAGGGGTGAGGTTCCCCTTCCCTAGGTGCTAGAATAACCCCAAGTCTTTAATGACTATGTGACGGACCATTTAGTCTTGATGGTTCAGCCACCTTATGTGCCTCAGCCTAGCTCAGATGGTTCCTCCAGCTTGGGTTACCTATGAGTCTATATTGACAGTTGATGATCAGTAAAGGTACGAGAGGTTTCAAAAGATGAAACCACCCTACTTTTATGGTGGTAAAAGAGAGGATGCCTATGAGTTTCTCACTTTGAGCTGTGAGATGTTAGAGGTCGTAGGTCTTGTTGATTCATGAAAGGTCGATTTGTAGTTGAGAGGGATAACTCAGGAGTGGTGGCGGTCTTATTTTCTTTCCAGACCAGCAGAGTCCCCTTTAGTTAAGTGGGAGGTATTTTCTGAGGATATTTAGGAGAGATTCATACCCTGGAGTGTTAGAGAAGAGACTCGAACCAGATTTGAGACTTTCACTCAGGGTGGCATGACTTTGGTTGAGTATGAGGCCACGTTTTATCAGCTGTCTCGACATGCATTTTCATTTATTCCTACTGAGGTAGAGAGGATTTGTAGGGTCGTGAAGGGTTTGACATTCTCCATCCGTTCTTATGTATTCAAATCCTCACGGGAGGATGCTTTCTTTCAGACTATAGTTGGTACTGCCAAAGAGGTGAAGTTATTATTGAGAGAGGAGTTTGTAGACCCCAACTGGGTCCGATCTTCAGGTTATTTCACCAACTCTTCATCTGAAGGTAGAGACTTTCATATGAGAGGTGGTGCTCCTCAACATAGTGGGACAATTCATACATCTTTGCCTGCTTCAGAGGGTGGTCAGGGCTCTCATGGATCTCATGGTTATAGTCAAGGATTTTCTAGATCCCAGCATAGACTCATGGAACGTAGTGGTTGCAGTATTTCCCATCCACCTTTTCAGTCATTTTAGCAGCCCTTTAGATCATATGCTTAGGTATTACCCTCACCGAACTTACATGAGGCCACACCATTTTTATTTAGTGGCATCAATTAGAGATCAAGTGCCTCTAGTTAGAGATTCAACCCCTCGAATTAGAGGTCAGCCAGGCAGAGGTGTACATACTCCAGGTAGGAGTGCAGGTGATCTAGTGGGGCAATAGGGTGGTAAAGATCTTTTTCATCCAGCTAGGGGTAGATGTGGTCATTTCTATGCTTTTCCTAGGAGGCTCAAGGCTGAGGCATCAGATGCAGTTATCACAGGTATTATTTCAGTTTGTCATAGGTCGACTTCAGTGTTATTTGATCCTGGATCCATTTATTCTTATGTATCTGTATATTTCTCTACTAAGTTTAATCAATTATGTGAGTGTATGCTTGTGCTCGTGCATGTGTCTACCCCGGAAGGTGATCCCTAAGTGGTGGATCAAGTATACCAATCCTATCTTGTCTTATAGTTATGATACTTAGGTCGATATCATTATGCTTAATATGGTTAATTTTTATGTGATTTTGGGGATGGATTGCCTTTCTTCACATCAAGCTATTCTTGAGTGTTATGCTAAGACCATGACATTAGTTATTCCAGGTAGATCGAGTATCATATGGTAGTGTTCAAGTGTTTCCTATCCTAGCAAAGTTATCTCTTATATTTGGGCACAAAAGTTAGTGGATCGGAGTTGTCTTGCTTATTTGGCATTTATACGTGATACCAATGTTGTGATATCATTGATGGAGTCTATTCCTACCTTTTGGGAGTTTGTTGATGTGTTCTCTACTGATCTTCCTGGAGTCCCTCCTCATACGGACATTGATTTTATTGTTGATCTTGAGTCGGGCACTAAGCTCATTTCTATTCCTCCCTACCATATGACTCCAACTGAGTTAAAGGAGAAGCTCTAAGATCTGTTGAGTAAAGGGTTCATACGCCCTAGTGTATTACCTTGGGGTTCCCCTGTCCTATTTATAAAGAAGAAGGATGGCTCTATAAGAATGTGTATTGATTATAGGCAGTTGAACAAAGTGACGGTCAAAATAAGCATCATCTGCCTAGGATTGATGACCTTTTTGATCATCTTCAGGGTGCAGTCGTATTTTCTAAGATTGATTTGAGATCCGGATATCATCAGTTGAGGATTAGGGCTTCTGACATTCCTAAGATAGCCTTCCGGATGAGGTATGAGCACTACGAGTTTCTGGTGATGCCATTTGGGCTAACTAATACCCCAACCGAATTTATGGAGCTTATAAATGGTGTATTCAGCCCGTATTTAGACTTATTTGTTATTGTCTTCATTTATGACATATTGATCTACTCTAAGACCAAGGCAAACCATGAGCAGGTTGTATGCCAAGTTCTCCAAGTATGAGTTTTGGCTGAGTTTGGTGACATTCTTGGGTCATATTATGTCTAGAGAGGGTATTCAGGTTGATCCAACGAAGATTAAGGTGATTCAAGGTTGGACTTAACTTACTTTGGCTATCGAGATTCAGAGTTTTGTAGGCTTGTTGGTTATTACAGGCGTTTTGCAGGGTTTCTCTTCTATAACAGCTCCATTGACCAAGCTCACTCAGAAGAATGTTTCATTCCATTGGTCGGAGGAGTGTGAGGGGAGCTTCCAAAAGCTCAAGACATTATTGACTACAACTCCTGTGTTAACCTTACTAGAGGAGGGTGTTATCTTTACGATGTATTATAATGCATTCGGGGTTGTTTTGGGTGGAGTTTTGATGCAGAGAGGGAAGATGATAGTTTATTCTTATAGATAGTTGAAGACTCATAAAAAAACTATCTCACCTATGACTTTGAGTTGGCAACTATTGTGTTTGTGTTGAAGCTATGAAGCCAATACCTTTATGGGGTTCACTATGACATATTCACTGATCATCGTAGCCTACAATATATATTTAGCCAAAAGGATCTTAACGTAAAGCTGAAGAGATGGATTGAGCTTTTAAAGGACTATGACTTGACTATATTGTATCACCCTAGAAAAGCCAATATGGTGGTTGATGCTTTGAATAGAAAGACTTCTAGTATGGGAAGTCTTGTAGCTAGGTTGAGGAGAGGCCCTTGGCTAGGGATGTTCAGAGATTAGCTAATGGGTTAATGAGATTACAGATTTTTGAGAATGGTGGTGTGCTTGCCTGAGATTTTTGAGAATGGAGTTGTTAGTTTAAGGATGAGAGGCTATGTCAGATTCATAAAAAGGTGGTCAGAGGGGAGGCTAAGGAAGCCAAGCTTGATTCCAATGGGGTATTAAAGATTGAGGATAGGATTTGTATGCTTAAAATGGGTGATTTGATCGGATTAATTCTTAAGGAGGCCCATTGTGCTAGGTATTCCATTCACCTGGGGACAACTAAGATGTACCACAATTTGAGCCAGCATTACTGGGTGCAGTATAGAGAGGGACATTTCAGAGTTTGTAGCTAGGTGCATGACATGTCAGCAGGTCAAGTATGAGCACTTGAGGCTAGGTGGAGATCTTTAGTGGATATGCCCATTCCAAAGTGGAAATGGGAATGCCTCACCATGAACTTCGTAGTTGGATTACCTCCTACAGTTGGAGGGTTTGATTCTATTTGGGTAGTAGTAGACAGATTGATCAAGTCTACTCACTTCATTCCTATTAAGGTAAAGTTCACAATCGAGAAGTTAGCTCAGCTTTACATCAGTCAGATAGTAAAACTTCATGGGGTCCTGGTGTCTATAATATCGGATCGTGGCTCATTGTTTACATCACATTTCTGGATGGCCTTGTAGCATGGCTTAGGTACCAGGCTAGATTTGAGTACATCTTTTCATCCCCAAACAGATAATCAGTCGAAGAGGACTATTTAGGGACTTGAGGATATGCTTAGAGCTTGTGTGGTTGATTTTGGTGCTAGGTGGGATCAACATTTACCCTTGGCAAAGTTTGCTTACAGTAACAATTATCTTTCCATCTTTTAGATGGCCCCTTTTGAGGAATTATATGGGCGAAGATATAGATCACCCATAGGTTGGTTTGATTTTATTGCGGTTTTTAGTCTCGACACTGATTTACTTAGAGATTCCATGAAGTAGATGCGCTTGATTCAAAGTAGATTGTTGACAACCCAAAGTCGTCAGAAGATTTATGCCGATAAATGGGTTTGACCATTGGAGTTCATGGAGGGAGATCAAGTTTGGTTGAGGATTTTATCCATGAAGGGTGTTATGCGGTTTTGTAAGAAGGGCAAGCTCAACTCTAGGTATATTAGCCCTTTTGAGATTATGGAGCGTGTGGGAGAGGTGACTTATAGACTTGTCTTGCAACCTAGTTTGTCCTCGGTTCATCCTGTATTTCATGTATCTATGTTGAGGCACGATGTTCTTGATGATCCTCATGTGTTATCCCTTGATTTGGTTGAGTTAAGTCTGGATTTGACCTATGAGGAAAAGCCTGTAGCTATTTTGGATAGACAAGTTAGAAAGTTGAGGACCAAAGAGATCGCCTCAATGAAGGTTTAATGGTGCCACCGACCCATAAGTGAGGCTACTTGGGAGATAGAGTATGATATGCGGGCTCGATATCCTCATATGTTTTAGTCTTCAGGTATGTTTCCTTGCCTTATGTTCGAGGATAAACATTGTTTTTATGGTGGATGATGTAATGACCCTAAAGGTCATTTTTAGAAATTTAAGCTAAACTACTATTTTGCCCCTTCTGAAAGTTTCTTCAGGTCATTTTTGGTTGAGTTGAAAAGTCAGATTTCAAAAACCTTGTAAAAAGTTGGAGTTTTACAAAAGAAATAGTTTTTAAAGGTTTAAGTTTGAAAATTTTGAGTTTTTGGAGTTATTTTGAGTTTCAAGTGTCAAAATTTGATCCTGACGATTCCATTAGCCCTGATATGTCGAAACTAGTCTATAAGAACTTGCAAAACTGAATTCAGATTTAAAATAAAATTTTTGGATCCAAAGTTGTATTTTTAGTTATTTTCAGAGTCAAAGTTTGACTTTGGTCAACGTTCGTAGTTCAAAAGCTCATATTGAAATTCTGACAATTTCAGTAGTTTTGGATGGTCAAAGTAATGCTGGAAATGGTCTCATTATAATATTTTGGAGTTTTCGAAGGAAATTTTAGTATTTTGAGTTCTAAACTAGTTTTATTGAGTTGCATAAGTAATTGTGTCGAAGAGACCTCAAAAACAAATTATGATTATTCTGTTTGAGTCCAGATCATCGTTTTTCTTATGAATACATATTTAGTTTGTGAAATTCTAAATCTGAATGAATTCTGAGGGTCTGAGTTGGTATTTTGTATGCTATGTTATTGCTAGTTTTCCACTGTTCTGGTGGAGACCCATTTTTACCCAATGTATTTGCGGATATTCGCCCACGTTCAGGGAGCTTCACACGCCTAGACCTCTGCGTTCGCAGAGGCAAGGTTACATTCACGGAGTGTAATGCCACCTGGCTTCCGCAATCACGAATAATGTTTCGCATTCGCATAGCATTGGGAAGCTGAAACAATGTCTCAATTTTTAAAGACGGGTTTAACCCATTTTCATCATTTTTACACTTTCAAGCTCGTTTGAGAGAGATATTTCTAGATTTTTCAAGTCAAATCGATTGGGTAACTATTTTCTAACCTATTTCATTGACTTACATTGATTTATTAGTGTTTTTTAATTTATAATACTGAAATTTTTTGGACTTTATTTTCTAAACTTTAATTGATGATTCCCTTATCATCTTAGCTCCATTTTTTAATTAGTTTTCACCGTTGGAATCCTTACTACGAGAAGAACGTTTTTATGTATTAATTTTCAAATTTTAGCTACTTTTTTTCATATGAGATTTTTGACCATTTTCCCTTTTCACCCGAATTGATCGATTTTAGTGTCAATAGACTCATTATGTGATTGTGATGTTATATTTGAATAGATTGTGACGTTTCTGGTGTGAATTTGAGGAGAAAAGCTCTGATTACTACTTGATTCGCCTACTAGTTAAGGCAAGTGGACTTTTAACTTCTTGTTAATTATGATTGAACCTTGTATGCTCCTATATGCTTAGAATTGATCACTTTGGGATATAAATTGTACCATCATAGACTTTGATCATGAGGTTTGGATTGAGTGATTGTTCATATGTGATATTTTGACTCATAAATTTTGGTGTGGATTCGTAATATATGTGAGCTTGTGAATCACATGATATTTATATTAAGTTGACATTTATACTGAAATATAATTGATATTAAGATCAACTTAATATTGAGGCATTGATGATATTAAGATATTGATGACTTCAAGGCATTGATGATATTGATCCTATGATATTATTGAATCATTATGATGTTGATTGTGATATATTTGAGATCATGCACATTGCATTCATCATTAATTGTGCATTGATACTCATGATGACTACAAATGAGAGTCGAGTAAGATAATTTAGGAGTAGGGCCCGAGGTTAGTTCTGACATTTCTCTCGTAAGTGATATTAGGTGAGCAGGGGTCGAGGTTAGTTTCGGCACTGTTCTCAATAAGTTACATTGGGCAAGCAGGGGATGATGCTAGTTCTGGCACTGTTCTCGGTAAGTGACATTGGACGACCAGGGGTCGAGGTTAGTCCTGACACTATTCTCGGTAAGTGACATTAGGCGATAAGGGGCCGAGTTAGTTCTGACACTATTCTCGGTAAGTGATATTGGGTGAGCAGTGGTTGAGGTTAGTTCTGGCAATGTTCACGGATATGAGATCTATGAGAAACCCCATGGGTTTATTTTGCTAGATATATGTTGATTAGAGGATGTGTAATCGTGGGACAAACCTGCATAACAATTATTTCACATTGCATCACATTCATCTACATCTCATGGCATCTGCATCATTTCTTATCATTCTTGTTTTGATGTTAATGCACGATTATTTATAATACTGGATATAAGATGTATTATTTGAATTGAGTATCAACTGGATACACTGAGACATGATGCTATATAATGAATATACTTATATTATTGTTGTGATTTGTATAGTATATTGTTCTGGAACTTTCCTCAGTGCAGTTGTATAGATCGGCGGTATGTGGTTAGGTGTTGAGGAGTTACTTGTTTTCTTCATTGTTTACTAGTTGTTTAGGTCATCTTGTTGAGTGCCTGTTATTTTGGTACTCACCCTTGCTTCTACACATGTGTGTAGGTTGTGAGCTCAGTTCCACTTGACACAACTTACTTTTTTGGACTGAGCTTCTTGGACATTCGAGAGGTAGTTGTTTGTCTATTTGGAAGACTCTCGGAGTCCTTCTTATATTTCTTATGTTCTGTTTGAGGACTGAGATTCAGACTTGTACATATTTTCTTTGTACTCGATATTAGAGACTTGTACATATGATATCAATCTTGAGATGGCTTTCGTAGATGTGATATCTTATTGCTTGTCCTTATTTAGACTTTATCTATTCCGCTTTTATTATTAGGTTTACTTATTTTGGTTTTGAGCTAACTCGTCATGATGGATTAGGTGAGTGTCATCACATCCGTATTTCGGGTCATGACACCTAGAGCAACCCTTTGAGGGTTTCTAGGGTGACTTGTGTCTAATTTACCCCTGAAGGAAAGGAGAACAATAAAAAGAATTCACATTTTTGGATTACTAACCCTCGAGTATCCCGATATGGCCAGTCTCATCCCGCCATAGCGGCGTCACTGTGGTGGGTTATTCCTGGTTTGGTGGGATATATGGTGTTGGTCCAGATCAATTTGGATCAAGAAATTTTTATCCCACCTAAATAAAGACGATTCAAATCGTCATACAGACAATTAACGTTGTTTACATAGTCCATTGCATCACTTTTCATAAGGAATTCAAATAATTCTAGAATTCAAATAATTCTAGAATTCAAATAATTCTATCTTAAATTTAAAAAAAAATCAATGTAGAAATTTGTGTTGCACTTCTATTCTTGCTTTTATTTTTTTTTTATGAACATCGTGTATATATAACCATATGAATATTTTTTTTGTCACTCAGTATTAAATTGAAATCGAACAGTTAATGATAAAAAATAATAAATTGAAAATTGATACTAAATATTTTATTAATTTAATTATCGATTTAGCATAGTCATAATTCAAAAATTAATAAATCGAACCAATCAATATGCATCTGAGTGAAACCTTAAAAGACTCAACTCCAATTAAATTCTTTCCCCTCCCCCACAACCCTCCAACACGCACACACATATATTCTAAAGATTTTAGTATGTAAACAAGATTTGCGTAGATCTGAATTTACAGAAGTTAATAAAAGTAAAGTCTCACCGATGTACTAAATCTTAATATAATTAATCATGGTTTAAGCAGGATCCTGACTTAACGATGCAGCATTTACTGAAGGTAAATACTGATTAGTAAAGGCAATTTAATATGACTAATTAACTAATCCATGATATAGCATAATGGAAACATAAATTGAGGGACCACATTATTGGTCTGCTATGTAAGAATTAATAAGTAATTATAGAAGTTATGAGTATTAAATTAGAAAGTGTGATGTTTTATAAATGAATTATTCATGTATTTAAATTAGTATTTATCACTAGGCAACATTTTGTTGTTATAATGTATAAAATTCAACACATAAACTATGGTGTTTTATTACTAATTTATAATTTTTTATAATTAATAAATACTTAAAGTATGAAAAAATTTATATATTATTTTATGCAAAATAAAAAATAAAAACCTATGAATAACTAAATTTTACATACCTAAATTCCATATAATTAATCTATGCAATTATAATTAGGGGTGCGAAAAAATCGGAAAACCGAAAAACCGAACCGACCGAACTAATTCGGTTTTTCGGTGTCAGTTTTTCGGTTCGATTTCAGTTTTTTTTTCGGTTCTCGGTGTAAGGGTCCCGAAACCGCGGTGCACCGAAAAATCAAAGTTTTATATAATTTTTTTTAAAAAAATTATATATATATATTAGACCAAAAAAATAAAATTATATATATATATATA
>JBCEWC010022324.1:0-10076 GCA_038996855.1 Solanum aculeatissimum | reverse complement strand
TGTTATGTGTTTATTTTCCACGCTTCCGAACCGATGAGGTGTAAAATGATGCTATGATGGTTTGATCGAGGACTTTCGGATTCTCCTTCGCCATGTCACATCTAGGCCCCCTATCCGGGTCGTGACATACATAGAATACACTAAGTATTTAGGTATGCCATAAAGTAAAAGGACATCACAATAATAGCAATATGCATAATCTTCATCAATAGGATAGGGTACAATATGATTGAGCATGTATGCTTAAAATCATATGAGGAAACATCATAAAAATCCATAAGGAATCATTGTATACATATGTGGGAATAAGACCATAACTGACATTTATAAGACGATGCAGACTATTACATAGAATCCCGATATTCACTCTCATCTAGTTAAGAGGAGTCTACTTTACAAAGGTAAATTATATTCTTACCCTATAGGCTCTTTCCTAGCACGGTGAGAACCATCATTTTGACTCCACCCTTTAGGCTCTATCCAAGTACGATGAGTGTCCATTAGAAGCTATATGGGTCCATTAGCACACCTTTAAGGCATAAAGACATAAACATCATTCCTATGGTGGTACATAGTTATGGAATTATGGTATCTACCAAAGCCCTCTTGGTGCTAAGTCATATCCCATAGAATACTTTAAATCATGCATATATATATATATATATATATATATATATATATATATCTTTCAACATAGTTCATACTTCATTAAAATTATTTTTCATAAATCATAGATAATCATCATAGCTTCCATGAAACATCATATCATAAGAATAGTTCATTTACTTTGCTTTCATCATAGTGTGGGTAGACATTCCCACCTTAACATCATCATAAATATTAAGGGGTTTATTTACCCACTTAATCATAACATCATCATAGCTTTGATACCATCATCATGGTCATAAAATATGTTTTTACATACTTGAAATCATAATCATGAAAATTCATAGCTTTAACATAGGAGACTAGGGCTAAGTGTGGGCTCATAAACAATTGAGTCAAAATCATGCAATTGAATAGAATTCATAGAGTAAAACATATATTAAAATTAATTTGGATCATTAGTAAAGGAACCCACATCAAATCATTATGCCCTATTCATGCATACTTTGAAATCATATACGTTCGCTTGAAAATCATTTAAACCATGAAATTCATCATAACTCATGCATAAGTAGTCTTAATCATCATGTAGAAATCATAATCCATGCATTAGGAATCAATGCATAAAAGTCCATAAGAAATCATCATGAAACTTTGATATAAAAAAGTTTTGGATTGGGTTTTACAGATGAAACTAATCCATGAATGAAGTCCTACATACCGCAAGTAGAATCCTAAGATTGAGGTGGGAAATTTGGAAAAATTCTTACTAAACCTCAGTTTTAGCTTCAATGGAACCCTTGGCTTAGAGAGATAAATATTGAAAACCCTTTAAAGAAAACTTTGAGAATTAGATTTTTAAATGAGTTAGGAATAGTTCTTATAGGGACTAGGTCGGTTAGGGTAGTTAGGAAGACCAAAAAGATGTAATTTAGGACTTGAGAGGATTGGAAAAGTCAAAAATACCCTTCAGTTAAAATTGTCAAAGTCATCCATGAGACTCCTCCTACGGACCGTGGACTGATATACGGCTCGTAGACAGTCTCGTAGACTAGGGTGTCACAAAAATTTAGCTACTGGAATTCTCCACGAATGCACTTACAACTCGTAGAAACTCATATGGGTCGTAGAGTCCTTCTTAACTTGCTTCATTCCTTAGATAAATTTTTGGTTCCTTATGGCCAATTCCACGATAATAGTCTCTGAGTCGTGGAATGTTCTATGGCTCGTATGTTACTTCGTAGACAATTCCAGTGACCCCTTTAAATTTTCCATATTTTCCTGGCAATTTCCACGAGGTCACCTACAACCCGTGGATTTCCTTATGGGCTCGTATAGTCAAACCTTCAGGGATTTTCTGCCTTCTCACTTTCCCAAGCTTTTAAACATAGTGGGTGTTACATCCTAGTTATAGTGCGCTTCAAAACCATGAACAAAACTCTACTTGATGCAGTATATTTTGATTTATGAAGACCATTTATAAACCTAGTGCTCTGATACCAAGTTTGTCATGACACAAGCCTAGGCCTAGGTGTGACATGGCGAATGGGAACCCAAGGGTACCCAAACAAGCCTCATAGAATATATAAGCACATCTTTTGTTGCAGAAATGTAGTTGAAGCATCACTTAATCAAACTAAAGGGATTCGGGACTTAGGACTCAAGCTATGGGAATAAGTGGAAAGGAAGTAGCACCATTTAACCACAACAAATAAACTAAGGGAAGAGATCATGGGACACACTCTATGAGGAGTAGGAACTTGGAAGGACACCACTTGCCATCAGCATCAACAACAACATACAAGGGATAGGGACTAAAGAGAGATCATCATAGACACATAAGTGTTCTTTAAGTCATACTTAACACATAATCCAATAATACCTCTAAGAATAAGTGGGACGGGGGCCAACACATGTCCCGGGCTCATCCTCAAAAGTAGATAATAAAAGTAATAAGGTCTTAACATAAGCAAGATAAGAAAATGGTTGTTGTCCCCATAATGGAGGGCTCGCAACAAGCAAATCTACAAGAAAATGTACTATGCACAAGGAGGTGGATGAATAAGAGCTTTGGTCCCTACATGGTTAGATCATGTAGGCACAAAATATGCGGTAATACTTGAAATATACTAAGTATGCGGGGTGTAATGCAACAAGGCATCATAAGCCATAATAATCAAGATACATATTCATATACAAAGATAATAAGCTCAATATGACATAAATGATCAATAACTTGTTAAAACATCCATGGGAGGTAATCAAACCTCATAACATAGTATACATATGTGTGAAGAGACCTGAACCGACACTTAAGACTATTCGAGCTACTATATGGAATCTAGATATTTCCTCCACATTGGACAAGGAGTTGTGTACCTGCTAAGGTATTCCATCCCTCACCTGAAGGGAACATCACCTATTTTGAAGAGGAAGTTTTACAAATGCCTTACGAGAACTACACCCTTTTTGTGGTATATGATTAAAGGAACTATACATTTTTCAGTTAATATATGATAAGAACCATATAGGAAGTAGTCATTTTTAGTTACTATTGTGCATATACCTTATGAGAACCCCACCCTTTTTGGTTAATCACGCAATAAGCAAATCATAAACCTACAGTGGTAATGTAGTTAAGGGACAATGGTAATCTATCAAGGGCCTCTCGGTGCGAAGTCAACATCCCATAAAATACTTAAATCATAGTTGTAATCATATCATGCATAATCTTTAAATCATAGTAGGGTAGCTCATCAAATCAAATCATAATAGCATCAAAGAGGGCTTTATAATCTTTCATAAATTTCACAATATCCCGATGAATGCATTACATGCTTATTAGCCCTTAAACATTCACAACATTCATGACTTGTATATCTCTCAATATACCTTTAATCAACACAAGAAGCTTTATCATGTAAACATTAGTCAAAATATAGTGGGTCTATGCATAAGAGCTTAAAATCATGAAATTCGGAGTATAGAACATGGATGAAGTAAAACATGATCATTTGGAAACATTCAAACAACCCACCATCAACATAGTAAAACCCCTAATTTGTGTATCATGAAATTCACTTCAAAATTTATAATCTTTCATAGCCTTACAGGTATCATAACATGCTTAGGTCACATACCATAAAACAATTCATAGAATCAAACCTTGATAGGTGTTCATGCACATACTAAGCAATAATTTATAAATTTCAACTTAAATCATGCTTACAATGAATAATAGGAAATACCCAAATTGGTTGATCTTAGCTTAGCGTGCTAGCCGCTTCTTCATTTTGTATAGTAATAATGCTTTCATGAATAAATAAGTCCTAAAATCAAGAATTTTCATTGAAAGGGAGTTTTGGGCTCCATGGGTGAAAAATACATGGATGAAGAAATCACATACCTTAGGAATTTGAAGTTGATGTTGAATACTTCAGGAGGCTTGGGGAATCACTTTGAGACTTGTCCTTCAATAGAGGATCTTGAACCCCTGAATACGAATAACTTGAATGAGGGATCTTTGGGAGGTTTTGGGAGGAACTTGCGAGTATTTATGCAAGGATTATGGCTAAAAATGGCTAAATTGTTTAGAATTTTAATCTATAATAGTGCTGGGATATGTCCCAATTACCTTTACTTGAATCTAGAAACTTTCAAAAAAAATTGTTCTTGTTGGGAGCACTAGCGTGTCGCGCCTTGGTTTTTGGACAATGCATTTTCGTGCGAAGTTTTATTTTTCTATTTTTAACCTAGGAATGAATTTAGGACACTTTAGTACTATCATGAACCCTCTCTGAAACATGGAGAGGTCCCATACTTTTCTGAAAAGTGCAAAATCAAGATAAAAATTATTTTTTGATATATTTGTCTTAAAAATTCAGGAGACCTTTTCCCTACACAAATTTGCCTCCTAAAAAGAATACAAACTCAAATTTACCAAAAAACATACATTGGATGAGGTGTCTTCGGGTATCTCATTCGTCATGTGACGACTAGGCCCCTAGGTCGGGTCGTTATAAATTTTTCACTTCTCATTTAGGTATGTGAGATTCATCCATGGGTACCTTCCACCAATGGAGTCCAACCTACTTTCTCGCTATTTCATAAAATTTCTAGTATGACCAAATTAGGATTTTCATGATTTTGATTTCAAATGTTATCATTATGATGTTGATTACCTTTGTATACTAGAATACACATGAATTACTCTCAATCTACACGAATTACATGATTTACATGAAATTTCTCAAGCATGTTATGTGATTATAGAAATTTATGCATGGGTTACTTCAATTATAATTCAATGATTATGCATGAATTTACTTTATTCTCATGATTTTGAATTAGATGTACATAGACCCATGCTATTTCTCCTGACTTAATTACATAACCATGCATGTACAAGGTTTTCAAACAAGCTTATGATTATGAATAGGGGATTTAGGACCTTGAGGTTGACTTGGGATCCCTACGGAATGATTTTGAATATCGAGAGGCAAACTAAGACCCTGGTATTCTATTTGATAGGATTTAGGACCTTAAGTTTAGCTTGGGGTCTCACAAGAGGATTCACGATTTTGAAAGGCAGCCTAGGATCCTAGCATGAAATGAGCTACTCCTATGCAAGATGTTATGAACTATGAGACTATGATCAAGTTTATGATAATAATATACAAGTATGATTTATGATTACTTATGATAGATTATGACAAGTATGACTTCATTTTTGTATATTATGCATTTTGTGGAATGTTGACTTAGCGCCGAGAGGACCTTAGGATTACGGATCACCTGTTAGTTGAGGCATGACCCGTTGAAGTAAACCTCACTGTCCCATAATTATATGCCACCATAGGAATGTTATGTTCCCAATATTGGTTGCTAGTGGATCCACATAGATTGTGATTTGACATGTAGAGTTTTACCTTCGCAAGTAGACTCCCCTCTTTTCAATATAGAGGCAACACTAGGATTTCATGTTATACCCTGTATGGTCTTATTATCAATTACGATGACATTCCCACATATGTTGACTATGATATCATGCATCATTACACTTATGGCATATTGGTATGATGATTTCTTTCAATATTTTGATTCTATGTGTGTGTGTGTGTGTGTTTGTGTACCCTTGCTCATGTATCATTATTATGCAGTTACTAACATCATGTAATATTATTATTATTATTTTATTATATGCTCGCATACTTAGTACATTCAAACATACTAATGCATATTTTATGTCTACATTATATCACAATGTAGGTGCAAGTGATTATCTTCTTCCTCGTCCTCATGGCTACATTGAGATTGCTTTCAGAGACAGATTGGGTGAGACTTCATGCTTCAGGGACGGAACATTATCATTTAGCTTATATGTTATGTTTGAGGTTGTCTTATATTTTCATTGAGGGTGAGCTAGAGACATGTCTTAGCTCCCACCCAATATATAATTTAGTGACTTGTTAGGCTTATAATTTTATGGCTTATGTACCTTTTGTTACTCTTATGATTCTGTTTATGATTATGTCTCAGCTTCTACTTATGTATCTTCTTTTATTACCTCGAATGCTTATGATATGCTAAGAAGGCTGATTTGGGATTTCCTTAGGGATCTCATTCGTCGTGTTACAACTAGGGTCTATCTTAGGCTGTGATAAGGAGAAACATTGAGACTCCATAATATAGCTCACATGGTTTACGTCAGTTAATGGTAGCTCTCACAATGTTCAAGGTATCTCCTTCTATGATTAATGATATTTCTCACAAGGTTAAAGGTTTCTCTCACATGATTTATAGTTCTTACTATGACTTATGAACTTCACAAAGGTTTATAATATCTTTCATTGTAATTTATGACTCTTATTATGATTATGATTTTAATTAAGATTCTTGGTATTTTATAAAGTACGTAATTTCTTTCAATGACTCATGATTATGATTATAGTATTTATGTTCTCTCATGACTTCATTATGGCTTCTAAAATGCTTTGACCATGTTCATGATTTACTATTACGCTTAAAAAGATTTTCATAGCATGTCTCTTAAATTGAAGAATTGCACATTATGATTTCATGCATTGTATTGCTTACATACTTAGTAAATTCAAAGTACAAATACATACTTTTGTTTTCTATATTTTGTTATAATGTAGGGTGTAGCGATCATCATATACGCTTTCGTGGATTGATAGAAGGTTGATTAACTTTAATTGTAAGTCCTCAATCTTCGAGAAAAGCCATTTGAATTTATGTTTTTTATGATGTTGGACTTCTTTTAATACTTTTATTTGGGTGAGCTAGTGGCTTGTTCAATGTCCCAACTTATGATACTAGATGCATGTTAGACAAAGATGTGTAAGTCGTTCATTTGGGCATAAACTTTCCTTTATCCTTAGAAGTTAATTTTGAGATTTACCTTCCACTTTATTCGTGTTGTTGTTCAACTTACCATATATATGCTAAGAGGCTTGGTTGGATTTTCTTTGGGAATCCTAATCGTTGTGTCACACCTAGGGCCTAGCTTAGGTAGTGGCTAACTTAGTATAAGAACACAAGGTTTAAAGTATCCTAGGGAGACTAACATGTTGCATTATATAGTCTTATTCATGGGTATGAAGCATGTCACATCTATAAGTTAGAGGCTCTGGTGCATTTTAGGAAATGCTTCACCTTTTTTATAATTTATATCGTGCAATAGAGTTCTGCCTTAGGGTTCCTCCTCCTAATGGTTGTTCTTTGCGATTTCAAAAAGGTGCCTCCAAGATGAATTTTGTCCCAAAAGAGAAGAACCTTAAGTCCCCAATAATCCCTAGGCATAGCCCAAGTTGTGATGGAACAAGCCAATCAAAGGAGGGTGACTCAAATTGTGGGATTGATGATTATTAGAAATAGAGATTTGATGAAGATGAACCCTTTTGAGTTCCATAGATCCAAGGTGGATTAGGATTCATAAGATTTAATTGATGTGATATATAAGATCATGGCTATTATAGTTGTTTCATCAAAGGAGATGGCAAAATTGGTGGCATATCAATTTAAGGGAGTAGCACAAGTATGGTACAATCAATGAAAGACGGACAGAGTTGAAAAGGGTCTCATAGGTTGGGAAACTTTCAAGGTTATTTTTCTTGATTGCTTCTTTTCACATGTAATGAGGGAGGCAAAAGTGTTGGAACTCATTAACATAAAGCAAGGGAATATGAATGTGAGAGAGTACGCCCTCAAGTTCATGCAGTTGTCCAAGTACACCCCAACTTTGGTAGTAGACCCTCGAGCCCAAATGAGCAAATTGATTTTGGGGGTTTCGAGTTTGGTGGTCAAAGAATGTAAAATCATAATGTTAATCAAGGAAATGGATATATTTAGACTCAAGACTCGTGACTCATATCGACCAAATTGAAGAGGAAAAGATGAAGGAGGATGCTAGGATGATTAAGAATGTTCGGATCAAGGATGGTTCATATATTGCTAATGCTTCAGTGCCTAGATCCAACAAAGAAGGACGTCTATTTCCACCCATGTTAAAAGTGCGGAATAAATCACCAAAAGGAGTGCATGGCCAGTAAGGAGGATTTCTACAAGTGCGGTGACATGAGGTATAAGATGAAGGATTGTCCAGTGGCCACTAAAATGGAAGGGTGTCACTGACACAAGCTAGGCCTTATGTGTAACACGGCGATTGGAACCCCAAAAGACCCCAACTAATCTATCTTATCATATCAATAAGCATTCATAAGGGAATTAAAGCATTATTATGATTTATAAGAGGATAGAAAATTGGCCTCATTTCAACATCATAAGAGGAAAGAAGCAAGCTATGTCCAAAAGGAAAGACAATATAGACACTTTACTTACCTTATGTATACTTAAAATACTAGGAGGTTTGATAAGGGTTTCTTTGAAAATCCTAATCATTGTGTCATACCTAGTGCATGTCTTGGGCTGTGAAAATGGACTTCATAACGAGTTTGCCATGTATCTGTAGGAAACATAATTCTATTTGGGTGATTATAGATCGGATGACCAAATCAGTTCATTTTCTATCGGCTAAGACTTCTTATGGTACAAAAAGTTATGCAAGGATGTATATCCCAAAATTGGTGAAACATCATGGGGTTCCTTTGTCTATCATCTTGGATCGTGGTACTCAATTCACCTCACATTTTTGGAAGTCATTTCAAAGGGGCCTTGGAACAAAGGTTGAGTTAAGCACTAATTTTCACCCTCAAATCAATACCCAAGCTGAAATAATAATACAAACCTTGAATAATATGTTGACGGCGTGTGTACTTTATTTCAAAGGGAATCAAAATAATCACCTATCATTAGTTGAGTTTGCATAAAATAATAGTTACCATATTAGCATCAAATAGCCCCTTTCAAAACATTGTTTGGTAGGAAATATAGATCTTCTATCAGGTGATTTGAAGTCGGAAAGTAGCTTTTATAAGACCCCAAGTAGTGTTTGAGGTCATGGAGAAAGTGAGGCTTATTGGAGAAAGGTTAAAAGGTTGCCAAAGCTGCCAAAAACCATATTCGGATGTAAGGAGAAGGGAGATTGAATTTGATATTGATGATTGGGGCAACTTGAAAGTCTCCCCAATAAAGGGTGTGATGCATTTTGTCAAGAAGAGAAAGCTTAGTCCCCAATATAAGGGCCCATATTAGATTTTAAAGTGTATTTGTAAGGTGGCTTATGAATTGGATTTGCCTTCGAATTTGGCATCATGCACCTGGTGTACCATGTTTCCTTCTTGAGGAAGTTTATAGGTGATCCTAGTTCCATTGTGCCATTAATCGTGGGTGTTAAGGGATTCTTGACTTATGAAGAGGTTTCGGTTGAAATTTTAGGTTGATAAGTTAGAAAGTTGAGAAACAAGAAAATAGCATCCATCAAGGTATCATGGAGGAATCAAAAAGTTGAAGGTGCTACAAGAAAAACGAAAGTAGATATAATGAAATTTTATCCTTAGCTCTTTTCATCCATTCCAGCCCAAGGAATTTAGTCATTCATGCTCAAATCATACACATTCCTACATTTTAACTTTTTACGGTTCATATTACATGCATGTATACTCATGAAATTAATTTTTAATGATGTTTACTAATAAAGTTTGAAAATCTCATAAAATTGATATTTAAATTGCATAAATATATTCAGTTGGGTTTTTAAATATCCACTCTAGATTTTATTCCCATTCGAGAACGAATGATCCCAAGGGGTAAATGTTATAATACCGCATAAGCTGAAAAGTAAGAACAAGAAAGAAAATACAGAAAATTATCACTAAGGTAGTCTGTATGGGTACTATCTACGACTTTGTCACAACCCGGATAGGGGCCTAGATGTGACATGGCGAAAGAGGACTCGAGGACCCTCGATCAAGTCATCATAGCATCATTACACACATCATCGGTTCGAAAGCGCGGAAGCAAATCACATAGCACGTAAGTTCTAAGGACTT
>JBCEWC010022323.1:0-10076 GCA_038996855.1 Solanum aculeatissimum | reverse complement strand
GGCCCCGCTCTTCTATGTAGAGGCATGTTTTGGACAAATCTTACTCTTGTACGTTTGACTTGTATGTTGGATATTTGTCTATGTAATGTGATGTTATTTCCATTTGATTTACAAATATGTTCTCATGTTATGGTAATGACTTATGTTCTCATGTTATTATAATGGCTTGATTGTTGAGCATGATTTGTGACTATGTGCTATGTGCAAGCATGCCTATCCCTTTTCCCATATTGTCCCCATAACTTGAGTCTCAAGTCCCTAAATCCTTACAGCTTATGTGCTACATGTTTTAGCTTCCGCGTTTCCGAACTGATAATGAGTGCAATGATGCTATGATGGCTTGATCGAGGGTCTTTGGGTCCTCTTTCATCATGTCACATCTAGGCCCCCTATCCGGGTCGTGACAGTAAAGGTGCATGAGCGTAATTATCCCACCCATGATCTTGAATTTGTGACTATGGTATTTGCTTTAAAAATGTGGCGTCATTATTTATATGGGGTACATGTGGATGTGTTCACCGACCGCAAGAGTCTCCAATATGTGTTCACATAAAAGGATCTTAATTTTGAGTCAAAAAAGGTGGATGGAACTCCTCAAAGATTACGATATGAGTATGCATTACCATCTCGACAAGGCTAATGTTATGGTTGATGCCCTAAGTAGAGTGTTCATGGGGAGTATAGATCACATTGATGATGGAAAGAAGGAATCGGCTAATGAAGTTCACCGGTTAGCTAGGTTGGGTGTTACGTTGAATGAAGTCGAAAATGGGGGTGTGGTGGTTGTTAATGGTTCCAAGTCTTCTTTGATTGAAGAGGTCAAGTCCAAACAAGACCTTGATCCCACTTGTTTAGAATTGAAATCTTTGGTGAAGTATGGTAAGGTGGAGGTTTTCTCCAAAGGAGGAGATGGTGCCCTTACATACCAAGATAGGTTGTGTGTGCCTAATGTTGATGGATTGAGGGGCATGATTTTGAAGGAGGAACATAACTCATCCTACTCTATTCATCCCAGATCTACAAAGATGTATAGAGACTTAAGGGAAGTGTATTGGTGGGGTGGTATGAAAAGAGATATTGCCAAGTTTGTAGGCGATTGTCACACTTGCCAACAAGTCAAGGTCGAACATCAAAGGTCGAGTGGCCTATCCCAAGACATAGAGATTCTCACATGGAAGTGGAAAGAGGTCAACATGGATTTTGTGATTGGTTTTCCAAGGACTAGAAATCACTTTGATTCTATTTGGGTTATTGTTGATAAAATGACAAAATCGGCTCACTTCGTACTAGTTAAAACAACTTATGGTGCCGAAGCTTATGCCAAGATATATACTCATGAGTTGGTTAGATTGCATGGGGTACTATTTTCTATTATTTCAGATCGTGGTGCTCAATTTACTTTCCATTTTTGGAAATCCTTCCAAAAGGGTTTTGGTACCAAAGTCAAGCTTAGCACGACCTTTCATCCTCAAACGGATGGTCAAGCCAAAAGGATAATTCAAACTCTTGAGGATATGCTTAGGGCTTATGTTTTAGAGTTTAAGGGTAGTTGGTATGAGTATCTTCCACTTATCAAGTTCTCTTACAACAATATCTACCACTCAAGCATCGAAATGGCTCTTTTTGAAGCTTTATATGGTAGGCATTATAGGTCCCCAGTTGGGTGGTTTGATGTGGGGGAAATTTCTTTGCTAGGTCTGAATTTGGTTATCGAAGCTTTGGATAAAGTAAGGTTGATTAGAGATAGATTGAAAATGGCTCAAAGTAGGAAAAAGTCCTACTCTGATGTGAGAAGGAGAGAACTTGAGTTTAATGTTGATGGTTGGATTTATTTGATGGTCTCACCCATGAAGGACGTGGTCCGGTTTGGTAAGAAGGGAAAATTGAGCCCAAGGTTTGTAGGACCTTATACGATTTTAAGGAGGGTTGGTAAGGTTTCCTATGAATTGGAGTTGCCAATGGAGATGAGTATGATTCATCTGGTCTTCCATGTATCCATGTTGAGGAAGTATGTAGGTGATCCAAGTTCTATAATCCCTTTGTATATTGTGGGTGTGGTGGAAGATAACTTGACTTATGAGGAAGTTTCGGTGGAAATATTAGATAGGCAAGTGAAGAGGTTAATAAATAAAGATATTGCATCTATCAAGGTTCTCTGGAGGAACCAACATGTAGAAAGTGCCACTTGGGAAGCTGAAGCCGATATGAAAAATTGATATCCTTATCTCTTCCATTCTAATCAATCTTGAGGTACTATAATCTCTTCTATTCTAGAGCCTCCTTTCATTGCATGTCATTCTCATGTTATTTATGCATGGTTATGTGATTTTGAGGTTACATTGCAAATATAATTTAAGACATGGTTTTAAAATGTTAATGGTACATGTTTTGCATTATTGTATATGGTGCATTTGGCATATGGTGCATGCATTCCATTCCTTAAAGCTTGCCTTAGTATATTCAGGGATGAATGTTCCCAAGGAAGAGAAATTGTAAGACCCCACTCAAGAGAAGTATCAAAGTCGAAGAAAAGAGTCCTAAAAATTTTCTGAAGTGCCAGTTTTTACGAAGGGGTTTATGAGTCATAGGTCGAGGTATGAGTCGTATAGTGGTTCGTGAGCAATTCCAGTAGCTCAATTTTGAGGACCAACTTTCAACGAGAGTTTTTACGGGTCATATATTATTTCACGAGTTGTAAATGTTGTTCGTAGAATGAAGGTCAGACTTGGTGAAATTGGGATTCTTCAAGAATTTGATCTACGACTTATCAAATGACCCGTAGAATCTTCTACGAGCCGTAGGCCATGTCATGGATTTGTGGATCAGGGAACAATCTCTAAAAGTTCAAAAGTGACATCAGATGAAACCCTTTCTATGGCCCGTAGAATGGACCACAACCCGTAAATGGGGTCTCGTGGCTCTGTCCGACAAGATTTGTTTAAAGGGGAAAATTTGACATTTCTTATTAATTAAAGCCTAAACTATGTCGTTTTACCCCTTAAATGGCCCCTTATCAGCCTTTCCAACCCTACTTCACTCATTCTCCTCCACTCCAAACATTTCTAAGTCCCAAGCACTCTCAAGCCTCTTCCAAGGTTGCAAGCAAGAAGACCAAGCTAGGGTTTTGGGTTCCCCATCTCCAAATTAGATTTTTCTCCACCAAATATCGCACTAAGGTATATGGGTTATATTGTGGGGACCTTCCTTCCCACAAGTCCAACCATCTTCTTCTCTAACTACATGAAAACATTTTATGAACTCTTGCATATGATGTTATTATTATGCACTCTATTATGGTCTATTTTATGCATTATATACATGGATCAAGTTTGAATTTTTCAAGTATTGATTGTTTCATGAATACCTATTGAAGACATATTTGATGAGTTGATTTATATTTATTGAAGCTATGCAAGAAGTAAAACTATGTAAACCATGAAATATTGTGAATATGAGGTGGATTTCATAATACCTAAATTGGGACTTTCTACTACAAGGTTGGTGGGCTAATTTGAATATCTTCCAAATGAATTGATTTTACATTCCCAATGACTCACACTCTTGAATTGCATGATTTTAAGTACATGTGCATATACCTGTCATGTTTGGCTAAATTATCATGAAAAAGATTTTATGTTGATGAAACGTTATTGCATGAATTGCAAGACAAGCATGATATAATAAATTATGGGCTCCTAAGCATGCATTGAACTCATGAAAGGTTTCTATGATTTATAAGTAAGATGTTGAGCCCTTATGCTATATTCCCCCCTCTTGTGAATGAATATCGTTTATCTGAAGGGTTCAAGTATGATAAGTGTTTTACCCTCATGTACAAACTAATGCTCACTAGAAGGAGTCAAGTATATTGCAAGTTCTACCTTCATGTGTAAAGCTATGCCAGACTTAAGGTGGGGGCTCGACCCAAGAGGTCCTTATATAAAGTCTTTGTCTCTTAACTATGTGCCACCATAGGTTCATGCTTTTTTCCCTAAATAGTTTTTTACTAGTGGATCCAACTAGGTCAAGCTACCCACTACATGGGGTCAAGTTTGGTTTACCTTGGCAAGTAGACCACTCCCTTTCCAATGAGAAGAAAAATATCAAAATTCCAAGTAGTAGCTCACTTGGTCTTATATGTCAGTTAAGGTCTTCTCCCACATATGTATGTTATGTTATGCAAGCTTAACCATCTCCATGCATGGTTTGACTTGAATATTGACCATACATGTCATATTGATTTCATACTCATTAATCATGGTTATGTATATTGTTAATTATGGATTATGCTTCCTTGCTTTCATTGCACCCCACATACTTAGTACATTCCAAGTACTAATGCATACTTTTTGCCAACATTATCTAACCATGTAGGTACTGGAGCTTCTATCCATCCTCCTCCTCCACGTGTCTAGCCAAATCATTTGGAGACTACTATTGGTGAGTCCTCCACTTCGGGGATAATATTCACTTTACTTTCATGTTTTGATTAGACTTGTATATTTTGGATACTTATCTTTTGAGGGTGAGCCTGGAAGATGTCTTGGCCCCCGTTCCATTCGTATTAGAGGTGTCGTTGGATATGAAAAATGTATGTATTGGGCTTGGCTCCCATTATGTTTATGTGATTATGCAAGATTTCCCTTAGTCCCTATCCCCTTCTATGTGATGATATTTGTTGATGATGTGATGGAAGTTCCAAGTCCCGATAACATCCCCATAGCGTGAGTCATACTTACCCGCCCCTTAGACTTTACTTGTTATGTGGTTCACGCAAATTCTCTTCCCTAAAACATCCTCATAGCTTGAGTCCAAAGTCTCACTTCCCTTGGAATTATTTGTTACTTGTTTGATTGTTTAATTATGCTTTTGTAACCAAGGATGTGCAAATGATATGTTAAGAGGCTTGTTTAGGTTGCCTTTGGGTTTCCCATTCGCCTTGTTATGTCTAGGCCCAAGATTTGGGTCGTGACAAAATTTCTTTGAGAGATATTTCATCATTCCAATGAAGTAGAATAGTTTCAAGGTACTCAAACTCATAGGTAAATGAACTTAACAAAATTAAGACCATATCTTCACCAGTAAAATCCACACTCATATTCGATAAATTTGTCACCAATTTTATAAAGCTAGTGATATGATCATTCATTCTGCTATCGAAAATATATGTGAAGCATAATTGTCTCTTTTTCATGTAAAATTTATTTTGACTGTTTTTCTTTTAGAATTTGTCCTCTAATGCATTCCACAATTTACTTATAGGAGTTTTCTTTGTGTATGAATACTTATGTTCTCTTGCAAAGGAAGATCTAATGGTACAACAAGTAATACGATTGATAACTTGGAATCTTCTTCTCCTATACTATATGGTTTCTTTTCTTCTATGGCAATATCTAACCCTTGTTGAAAGAGGACATCAAGGACCTCCCTTGTCACATCCTGAAATTTCCAATCTTTCAAAAAATATAATTGATGATTTCGCATTTGACATAATTCTTGTTATAAGCAAAGATGCCAACGATTGTGTATTATTGACATTCGATGTGGACCCGTCATTTTTCTTGTCTTTGATTTGCTACAGATACCATATATTAGCTAACAATGCAAAAGACCAAAGTAAATATTTTTTGTTGTGAAAGTTTAGACAGTGTTGCAATCACAACACCAGAAATTTATGACGTTTGGCAAAGTTTTATTTTCTTTTGCCTGCTCCTCAAACACAACCAATCAATATTTATTTCGCTCCAAAGAATACAAGTAAAATATATATTATAAGAGAGAAAGAAGATCAAATGTCTTAGAAAATGAGAAGGCAAGTGAGAGGTGTGTCACAAATGAACCAGGAGCTACCTATTTATAGGAATGAATTCTTCCTCTTGATGTTATTCATGACATCACTATGTGTCAAAATGTCAAGATGACTTGTGAAACTATTTAATGGTTTGCCAAAATTCTACTACAAATTACCTACCTTGACTCTTTATATCAATGAAGAATTATCTTCCTACCAAATCTTCACACTAGTTAATCTTGAATCTTGTCAAAATTTAACAAATTGGTTCTGTCGCGATTAGTTATTTATGTATTAGTTATTCCACCTTCTATTCTGCATATATAATATGTAGATTTCATCACAACTTATTTCTAAATAGCAAACCAAACACAATATTAATTTAATACATGAACATTTGCCTCCTAATTTGCTATCAAGCTTGGTATTACTTGTGCATGATTTAATACTTCCCTAACTCACCTCCAAATCAGATACCAAACCATCCTTGGAGTATTGTACTAAGCACATTTTTTTAGTTTACATATGCAGAAACAAGCTTTCCCATTTTTTCTGTCTCTTAGCTTCTGTTTTGATGTCACGTAAGAGCTTGGATTCTACTGGACAATGATAGATTTTAACAAGAACCAAGAGAGTCCAAGCTAGTATTGTATGCAATCCCATAATATCAACAACACCTCAGGGTATAAGTTAGAGCGAATATGAAACAGGATCAACACATTGTATAATTGAAGTCCTCCTTTCTATTGCAAATAAAAAAAATAGCATGTTTTACAAAATAAGCAACATTAATGGCTACATTATACATGTTGCTGGATCACCAATTTCTTGAAACAGAAGTTTGAGTTTTGATCACAATTTAAGTCCTTTGTAAGCAAAGACAAAAGGTTCAAAGTCCCCTGGATGATCTATGCAGAGTTTGTTGAACTTGGAGTTAAATAGAGGATCTCTGCAATTCAGCAGATAAAATTGTATTGTGAAATAATAAATGAGTTAATGGTTTTGTATATATAAATCATGAAGATGAAGGAATCCATTGATGGCCTTGAATGAAATTCTGAAGAGAGTATGAATACACATGTTGAGCTGGAATTTGGCTACTCCACAACACTCGTTGTTTGGCATTGGCTGCAGTCCCTGTATTTCGGAATTCTCCATAGTAAAGTGTATTCAAAGCAAATTCACCACTCCAAGGCATCCATCCAGCAGGATTAATAAGATCCCCCAGTTGACATTGTAAAAAGACTGTCCTGGAATATTCCTTCCAGGGCCTTCCAAGGTAAGTTTTGTGTACACTAGGATTACTGTAATACAATTTCATATATTCTTCAGTTCCGTTGATGGAACAATTGTGGAAGACAAAGCCGGTTGATTGACCTGGCTCTATTCTGCCGTGAGCAGTGACAGCATTGGTATCGCCATTCTCTGGATTTAGTATCCGGGGGGAAACTAGGATGTCACAGTCTTGGAAGAAGGCAGCTGCGTTTCCAAAGATGAAGTCTATATTTCCTTGGATGCGACATGACTTGTAATATTGGCGCAAAGAACTGGCATAAAGTGTGTCTTGGTTGCCCAGAAATTCACAGTTTTCTATGACAGAATGATCACTGCTGGATCGAAAAGCCACTGCTTGTTGAGCTTTAGCACCTGCTGTGTTTTGAATGGTTAGATCCCTCGCCATGAATCCATCCCCAAGTACTCCTGTTTTAAAACAAAACCACAAAACATGATCACAACAACCCAAAGCACTGGAAAATCATCACGGATGTACACCTCGGGACATATTTTAAAAGTTAAAAGAGACGATTAAAATGGGACAAAGGAAGTGCTCCAAGTTGCAATAATGCACTTACCGACAGTAGCAGATTCAAAAGTGGTGACGCCAGTGTTAGCCATGTGTCCAACATTTAATGATCCTGTAATAACAGTTTTGCCCATGCCATCTCCTAAAAACACCAAATTCCTCTTTGCTATAGGAACCCGAACGATCTCATCATACAACCCAGCCTTGATCCATATCACAAATCTCTGAGAGACCAAGTTGTTGGGCGCTGCATTTACCGCATCCTGCACTGTCCTATACTCACAATTTCCTGTCTTGCAAACCATCACATTCGGCTTCAAACTCCAAGGCACCCCGCCCTTGATATCCATTCTGATAGTGCCAAAACATAATTAAAGAGTGTGTTTTCTCTAGTGTCTTTTTTTCTTTTAATCAAGAGGACAAAATTTTTAAAAAAAATTAATTTCTTATAACATCTCAAGTCAAAATAAGATTGAAACGACAAGTAAAAACTTTCAAAATGAAGTTAAAATACCTTGTCCATGTAACACCTTCCCAAAATCCTTGACGCTCAGTTTTAGGCGGACTCCATGACGCGGTTTGGTTCCCATGAATGTCGTAATTGATTATCATCCCCAAAGTGTTGCTGGTGAACGCAATCAATGAATCAATTAACACTATGGTTTTTCTCACTAAAGAGGTGTCATTCACCTTTTGTAAACCGGCGGAGCAGCCGTATTGATACCCCAAGGCTGCGCTCATCCATGCGCGAGCGTCCTTGATTTCGCCTCTTGGCAATGCACCATTAGCAGTCTGTTTGAATCTGTATTCTGAAAAAGCGAGTCCCTCCATACAATTTGTCGCCGCGACAGTAACGTTCATGTTTCCATCCGAAGCTTTGAGTATATCCTTCACCAAGGCCTGGGCCGTGGCGAGTTTGTGGGAGGAGCGACCCAATGCTGAATAGATTATTTGAAGGGTTGAGAGGTTAGAAGAGAAGTGATAATGGAAGGAAGCCTCACATTTTGATGGGTCATGTGAGACTTTGCAAGCTCCTCGAATCTCAGGCGGCAAACGGTTGGCGTGACAGAGGGAGAAGAATAAGAAGAGGATTCCCAGAGAAATATTACCAGACGCCATTGAATTGCATTAGTTACCAAATGGTTTGAAATTTGTTGGGTAGGTTTCTTCAACTTGTCTATCTGCATGGTAAATCAATGGTTGAAAATAAGTGTTTGACCAGTGTTAAATGACGGGCTAAGGTTGAGTTTGTGTGAATGGTGAGAAAAGCGAGGATAGAGTTCTGTTGAGGTTTTGGGGTACAGGTAGAGCTATCAAAATGGGTTAGATCAATCCCATTCAGTCAAGGCTATGTGAGCCAAGGAATTTGAACGGCTAGGATGGGTCGGCATTTCATTTGAAAGGCCTTCAAATGGTCAGTTCAGTTCAACTCTAGTAGGGGTATCGGTTGGGGCGGGTTGGTCCTTCTTTTTAAAAAAATAAATAATTTTTTATCTGAATTTAAATTTAAAATTTCATCAATATATTAAGCTTTTTTAATCATGGCTAACAAAATTCTATGGAAAAATATAATAATTACAATCATAATATGCATTATACATATGATTAGTGGTTTTTTTAATTATAATTTCATATATGAAATATATAACATCAAGAAATGAGAAGATTTTCAAATAAAATATAACAAACAATTATCATGAATTTTAGTCATCTTACCACTAAAGAAAATAATATTTTTTTGACAAATAAATAAGTAAAGAAAATTTGAAAAAACAAATGTGCAAACTAAAGAACAACTACGCCTTATAACTTTAATTATTTTAATTCAAATTAAATAATATTTTAGGCTCATGGGTCGATCTCGGCCCAAACTCGGTCAAGCCTCAAGGGTCAAGGGTTTAGTTGGGCTGGACTTACAAGCCCTAGTCATGGGCTTGAAAAATCATGTCTCAACCCTACCCTAATAATAGGTGAGGTTGGGTCGACCCCATGGGTCAATCCCATTTTGACAGCTCTAGTAGAAAGATTACTAATTTCACGTGGTATTAATTAAAAAAATTTCTCATACTAAAAGAGTTTAAGTTTTATTCACTATTGGTGTACAAAAATATTCTACACCAACCTATTATTGTAGTTGCAAGTTACCTATTCTTTCTGAGTTTTCTTTCTCTTTATTCTATTTTTAACATTATTTTTTAAAATAATAAATAGAGAGATCACACAATTTAACGTGGTATTAGAGGTGGCAAATGGGTGGATTGGATCGAATTTGGATGGACTGAATATGGATTGAGCTAAAATGGATTGGATCACAATCCATCCAATAAAATATGGGTAAATATGGATTTGATCAAATATGATTTGGGTAAAAATGGTTTCAACCCACTTTAATCTCTTAAAGCCCAAAAAAATTAAATCAAAGTTTGATTGTTAATGCTCAACTCCTATCACCCCAACCCTACTCCCAAATAATTATTTTTG
>JBCEWC010022322.1:0-10076 GCA_038996855.1 Solanum aculeatissimum | reverse complement strand
AGTACACTGCCAAAACTTTCCCTCTAGGCCACTTACTAGCCCAATTTGCATTCGGCCACTTAAACTCTACCCATGGCTACCAAAACTCAACCATGGATTGTAGGTAATCATAGAATGCCAACCATAAGTAGATTTCGAAAATTTTCGGGTTGATACATTTAACCTTCGACAAGGTAGCATGACTGTGAGAGACTATTCCCTCAAATTCACTAAGCTTTCAAAGTATGCTTCTATGCTAGGAGCGGATCCTCGTGTAAGAATACATAAGTTCATTTCGGGTATTTCTAACTTGGTGGTGAAAGAATGTCATACTACTATGCTCATTAGTGATATGGATATCTCCCAGCTCATGACCTATGTTGAACAGATTAAGGGTGAGAATCTCAACGAGTGAAGGGTGAACGATTCTAAGAGAGCCTGGTATGATGGTGGGTTCTCCAACTCTAAGGGTGGTGGCAGATTTGGTTGATTCCAACAAGGCCAAGGTTGAATGTGAGGTTTGCTAACCCAAGGGTGCCTCCTCCTAAGTTACCAGTTAGGGGTGGTCCACGAATTCCCCATTGTGACCAGTGTGGGAAGAACCATATGGATGATTGTAGGAGAGCTTCGGGTGCTTACTTTGGGTGTGGGGGTTTGGACCATAAGATTTTCCACTGTCCAAGGGGTACAAAGAAAGATCAAGTGGCCCCTGATGGTCAAAGGCAGACGAAGGCTCAGATTATTGGTGCTCCTAGGAACAACAGGTTCTATGCTCTTCATGCCTGCCAGGAGGTTGAGGAAGCTCCAGACATCGTGACTGGTATGTTAAGAGTTTTTAATTTTGATGCTTATGCCTTACTTGATCCGGGTGCAAATTTATCTTTTGTGACTCCTCTGTTGGCTGTTAAATTTGGTTTGATTCCTGAAACTCTAAGGGAACCTTATTCGGTGTATACTCCCGTGGGTGAATCTATCATTGCCCGAAAAGTGTATTGGGGTTTTCCTATTTTTGTTTTGCATAAAGTGTTCTCGAGTGATCTTGTAGAACTTGAGATGTATGACTTTGATGTCATTCTTGGGATGGATTGGTTGCATGCCTCGTATGCCTCGGTTGATTGTAGGACTAGACAAGTCAAGTTCTTAATAAGTCCATATTGGAATGGAAAGGTAGCGATTCCATGGTTAAGGGTTGGTTTATTTCCTACCTCAAGTCCCGAGAATGATATGCAAAGGGTGTATCTACCATATTGTAAGGGTTAGAGATGTGTAGGGTGACTCGCCGATGCTTGAATCGGTTCTGGTGGTTAATGAGTTTCCCGGTGTGTTTCCTGAGGACTTGCCCAGTATTCCCCCCAATAGAGAAGTGGATTTTGGCATAGACCTTCTTTGGGATACTCAACCTATTTCCATTCCTCCTTATCATATGGCTTTGGCCAAACTAAAGGAGTTGAAGGAACAGTTGAAGGACTTGTGGGAGAAGGATTACATTAGACCAAGTATTTCACCTTGGGGTGCTTCTGTATTGTTTGTGAGGAAGAAGGATGGTTCACTCCGAATATGTATTGATTATCAACAGTTGAATAAGGTGACCGTCAAGAATAGGTACCCGTTGCTCAGAATTGATGACTTATTTGATCAACTCCAAGGGGCTACTCATTTCTCTAAAATAGACCTTCGTTTGAGTTACCATCAGTTGAAGGTAAGGGAGCGTTACATTCCCAAGATAGCCTTTTGGACTCATTATGGACATTTTGAATTTGTGGTGATATCATTTAGTTTGACCAATGCCCCGACTGTGCGTATCGATCTCATGAATCGGGTATTCAAGTCATTCCTTGACATTTTTGTGGTAGTGTTCATTGATGATGTCCTGATTTACTCCCGAAGTGAGTGGGAGCATATGGATCACTTGAGGGTGGTGCTTCAAACTTTGAGAGAGAAGCGGTTGTTCGCCAAGTTTAGCAAGGGTGAATTTTAGTTGGGAGAAGTTGCATTCCTTGGTCATGTGGTGTCACGTGATGGTATTAAGGTTGATCCTAAGAAGACCGAGGCGGTGAAGGATTGGCCTAGACCGTTGGCCCCTTCGGATATTCGAAGCTTCCTTGGGTTGGCTGGTTACTATCAGAGATTTGTCGAAGGGTTTTCTTCTATTGCATCCCCATTGACTAAGTTGACCCAGAAGAAGTCTAAGTTTGTTTGGTCAAGTGAGTGCGAGGGGAGTTTTTGGACTTTAAAGGATCAGCTCACGACGGATCCTGTTTTGACCTTGCCCAATGGGTTAGATGAGTTTGTGGTGTATTGTGATGCTTCACGAACTAGGTTGGGTTGTGTGCTTATGCAGCATGGTAAAGTAATAGCCTATGCATATCGGCAATTGAAGGTGCATGAGCAAAATTATCCGATCCATGATCTTGAATTGGTGGCGGTAGTATTTGCTCTAAAGATTTGGAGACACTATCTATATGGGGTTTACGTGGTTTTTTCACCGATCACAAGAGTTTGCAATATGTATTCACCCAAAGGGATCTTAATTTGAGACAAAGGAGATGGTTGGAACTTATCAAGGATTATGACATGAGTATCCTTTATCATCCCGACAAGGCGAACGTTGTGGCGGATACCCTTAGTAGGCTATTTATGGAAAGTGTGTCGCATATGGATGAGGGGAAAAAAGAGATAGTGAAGGATGTGCACTGGTTGGCTAGATTGGGTGTTATGTTGGTCGACTCAGAAAATGGTGGTATTTTTGTTCAAGGCGGATCCAAATCTTCGGTGGTGATTGATGTTAAGGCAAAGCAAGACTTAGATCCTTCTTTGGTAGAGTTAAAGAAATTGGTTGCCGAAGGAAAGATTGAGGTTTTCTCCTAAGAGGGGAGATGGTGTGCTACCACACCAAAATTGATTGTGTGTTCCAGATGTTGATGACCTAAAGGAGATTATCATGAGTGAAGCTTATAATTCCCAATATTCTATTCATCCGGGATCCACTAAGATGCATCGAGATTTGAGGGAGTTGTATTAGTGGCATGGCATGAAGAAAGACAGCCAAATTCATGTTGAAGTGTCCGAATTGTCAACAAGTAAAGGTGGAACACCAAAGGCCTGGTGGCCTAGCATAAGATATTGAGATTCCGACTTGGAAGTGAGAGGAAGTGAATATAGACTTCATAGTTGGGTTGCCTCGTACTCATAAATAATTTAACTCGATATGGATTGTTATTGATCGGATGACTAAGGCGGCTTATTTCTTACCGGTCAAGACTACTTATAGTGCCGAAGAGTATGCTAAGATGTATATCCGGGAGTTAGTAAGGTTTCATGGTATACCAAGGTCAATTATATCGGATCATGGTACTCAATTCACTTCTCATTTTTAGAGGTTGTTTCAAAAGAAACTTGGTACTAAGATCAAATTAAGCACGACGTTCCATCCCCGAAACCGATGGACAAGCCGAGAGGACAATTCAAACCTTGGAGGACATGTTAAGGGCTTGTGTGTTGGAGTTCAAGGGAAATTGGGATGACCATATACCGCTTATTGAGTTTGCCTATAATAATAGTTTATATGTTAGCATTGGTATGGCCCCATTCGAAGCTTTGTATGGTAAAAGGTGTAGATCCCCAGTGGGTTGGTTTGAGATGGGTGAGGCGGCATTGTTAGGCTCGGACTTGGTGGTTTAGGCCATAGAAAAGGTGAGGTTGATTAGGGAGAGATTGAGAATGGCTCAAAGTTGTCAAAAGTCCTATTCGGATGTTAGGAAGAGGAATCTCAAATTCCATGTAGGTGATTGGGTTTGTGTGAAGGTATCTCCTATGAAAGGCGTCATGCATTTTGGAGAAAGGGGCAAGTTGAACCCTCGGTACGTCAAACCATATGAGGTTGTGGAGTGGGTTGGCAATGTGTCTTATAGGTTGGATATGTCTCCGGAGATGAGCTCTATTCACCCGATGTTCAATATTTCGATGTTGAGGAAATTGGTTGGTGACCCTACGGCAATTACACCTTCAGAGGGTGTGACGGTTGAGGAGAATTTGACTTATGAAGAGGTACCGGTTGAAATTTTGGATAGGAAAGTGAAGCAGCTTTGCAACAAGGAGGTGGCTTCGGTTAACGTACTTTGGAGGAACCAACATGTGGAGAGTGTTACATGGGAAGCGGAATTGGATATGATGGAGCGATACCCCTATCTTTTCCAATCCACTCAAGCCTAAGGTACTAGGTTCTATCTTTTCTAATGGTCCTAATTCTGCATATTCTTAAATTTCATGACATTTCATGCATACATGAGCACAAAAATGATTTAAATGATATTTTGACATGAATTTCTAATGGCTTTGAAAATGATGCTTGTCCCATTATAAGTTATGATGAAAATATTTTTTGCTTTATTGACTTTGTTAAGTCATGGTCTAGCTCATTCAAGGACAAATATCCCCAAGAGGAAGAAGATGTAATGACCCAAAAATTTTTGAACTTTGTAGTGGTTGATTAAGGTCTAATGGAACCTGTTATGGTTGGCTAGTGACCGTCATGGGCTCTTACTTATGTGTCCTTGTCCAAAGGAATCGCGTTAATTAAGTTTGCTTGATGCTTTGTGGAGAGTACTGACTTTGAATGGCTATATCTCTTGGTACGAGATGAAGTTTATGGATTATGACCTATCAAAACGAAGCGCTTCGAGTTATCTTTGCAACGCAATTGGTTTCACTCAAATTGAAGTTCATATGGGGAAGTTATGGCCATTTTAATGGGACTGTCTATGGTCGAAAGTGTTCTGCAATGGGAGGGTCAAGTTGGATAAGGCAAGACCACACGGATGGACCACGAACCGTGTGACCCATGAGCCCATCCGTGGGTTGATCCAAAAAGTGGGCTAGGTGATGGACCAAGGCCAGAATCAAGTAAGGCTCCACGGACTACCTCATGGTCCGTGTGATGCCTCACGGTCTGTGAATGCCTTCATGCAGTGGTCCAGAGACTGCTTAGACCCCAGGGCAAGGACTCCAGACCAAGTGAAGCTCCACGGGCTAGTGTACGATCTGTGTGCAGCTTCACGAATCGTGATTCCTATCATGGAGTGATCCAGAAAGTCTTTCAAGATTCCAAGCCAAGGTGTGAACCAAGTTAAGTCACACGGTAGGGCTCACGGTCCGTGAGCCACTACACTGACCGTGTGAGTGCTTCCATCAACGACTGTTCCAATTATCTTCTCCGTTTAATTAATGGTTAAATGGTAATTTCAATTATTCCTAGGGTCGTTTTAGCCTTTCTAAACTCTCCTACAACCCCTAAATTGAACCCTAATTCATTTTAATTCATTCAAGCTCTCAATTCCTCTCCCAAATTCTCTCAATTTTCTCCCATCCACCATTGAAGACTAAGCTTAAAATTGGGAAAAACTCAAGTCTTCATCAGAACCTTCTCAATCTTCTTGTTAAATTCAAGGTATGTGGGTTTGATTTATAGTTTCTCTTTCAACCATGAAGACCCAAAATTCTTTTTCTCAATTTTGATGAATTATGTTTTATTTCTTGAAATGGGTCTTCTAAATTAATAATGATTTAGTGAAATTGAAGTGTGGGTTGTTCCTATTTAATGATTTAAAGATGAACTAAGCCCCTAATTGATGAATTCCTTTGATTTAAGAAAGGTACAAGTATACATGTCCCCTTACTCTTTAATCCTTGCATGGGTAGTGTAAATTTGATATTTAATTGTTGATTTAACCTTGAAATTTTTTATGGATTCTTCTTAATTTGGATTTAAATTATGAATTCTAGTTACCCATGTTATCCTCATCATCAATCAAGGCAATTGCATGCATGAACATGGATTATCACGAAGGATATGATGTGGGCTAAGTCCCAATTATGTTTATGACTATGATTTTGAACAAGTATGGATTATGACAAGAATATGATCACATAATGTCTATGATATGGCTCTTTGAGCAACTATGGGTGTTTACACCAATATGATTTGACAAGTATGGAGCTACTCCTATGCATGAAGTTTGACATGAAACGTATTTGGCTTTTTAACCCAATAAAGCATGATTATGAAATGTTTTTGACTTTTTAGTCACGAATGCAAGTATATGAAGCAAGTGATTTGGCCTTTAAGCCTAATTATGCATGGTATGATGTCAAGTGTTTCCATTCTGTTTTAAAGGCATGTATATGTATACGTATTCTTGTAGGATGACGACTTAGCACCGAGTGGGATTGGAGTAGTAAGTGGGATATCCCCAAGGGTCCCACTTCTTTCTCTCAACTATGTGTCAGCATAGGTCATGCAACTGAAATGGGTGGTCCCATAAGGTATGCTATGACATGATATGATATGTTATGGAAATCCTTCCAAAATGACCCGGTCATAAGGAAGGTGGTCAGCACATCGAAATGACTGGGTCGTAATGTGTTGTGTAGGTTACCTTTGGCAAGTAATTTTCTCTCATCCGATAGGAGACCTCATCGGGCAAGTTCATGTTGTAACTCACATGAGTTTGGATGTCGGTTATGGTCTCATCCCCTATATTATAAGCGTTATGGCATTTCATGCATCATGGATTTCATGGCATATTGATATATTATCCTTTCCTATATTCTCCTTCTATATATGTGCCCTTGTCATCTAACTTGTGGTAGGCTCATGTTCATATGCATTGCATACCCGCATACTTAGTGCATTATTATGTGCTAACCCGTACTCTTTGTCTACATGCTCTTTGTCCGACCCATTCAGTAGCTATATGGGTTGCTCGGGTTGTACGTGATCCGCAACGAGACATAACATCCTTTTGATGAGGCATATATGCAAAACAGATCAAACATTTGTGTAATAATCAATGGTATGGAAGGGAGATTCAAAAATAAACTCAGGAAATCATATTTGCCAAACAGGTCATTTTACCCACCGAACATGTTCGGTGGATCGTCGAACTAATTCGACGGGCAAAATGACCATTTCTTTTCTTTACAGAGTTCAAGGTCTAAATCATTGTCACATTTGTGACATATATAGGCATTCGGCGATCCGTTAAATGGATTCAACGGTGAATAATATCGTTATCGAATATGATAGAACTTGCTATTAAAAACCTGTCACAAAAGGCAATATGTGTGGCCTTTCAGCTCATTGCCAAGTCAACTTTCGCGGTCAAAATGACCATAACTGAAGTTTACTGGCAAAGAAATTTCGCCCAAAATTCAAATTCTAACACACTAATGAAAAAACGAGGGAAATTCACAACGCATGCCTCATCAGCATATTATCACGCACAAGCTTATTTATCCCTATCAATTACACCAAGCACATGAATTCAATCAAACGATGACTTTATCCATAAGAAAGACATCACCCACTCTATCATCGGGCAAGTTCAAGTCGCGTGATAAAATTTATGAGTTACTCAGACTGTACCCACAAATCACAGAGCAAAATAAACCCGTATAACATGCATTCATGTTAATGTTTTCAAGCAATCAAGTTCATAAGCTCAATAAAGGTAACACACCAAGGTAATTCGATCAAATTGGGACAAAATAAGAACATACTCGATGATTAGGCACCACAATCTTCAATTATGACTTAGACCCATCATATTTGCACACTCAATTTCATCAAGAATAAATATAAAATAGAACCCAAATAATTAGGTGTAAATAGACACCTAAGGATCTAATGATATCAATCTAACAAGGAACAACATGATTCTCAATAATTTCCCACATCACACCATGAATATCATGCTTCAATTACCAAATTCAAGTCATGTCAGCTCAAGGGTGGCCAAAAAGTCAAGAAAAAGGTTGAAAACTTACCTTAGTGTTGATGCAAAGACAATGAGAGTAACAATGATGATTTTGTTAACGCTATTAAAGTAAAATCCCTATGATAGTTATGCAACTAGGCACTACAAGAGTGTTGAGTGCTTAGGACATGCGGAAGATAGAAAGTGAAAGGGTGAAAGGGTGAAAGAAAATGATGAGTAAAATTGGTTGGTCAGGTGTGGATTTTGACAATACCTCTTTACACTGTCAAACACATTCAATGATCTGCCGAATATGTTCGAGACCACCTTTTCTTATAAAGATTTAAGCCCTTCCATCAACACAAAAAATGGTGGTACTTTACGTCACTTAATCGGTTCAGTGATCCACCGAATTGCAATATTGACCACCTAATTTGACAGAACCTCAAGGGTCATCAACTGGCCCAAAAGGCAGGCTAATAAGGAGTCGTTATTTCAACTCGGTGATCCGTTAATTGAATCTCATCACCATTTTATCCAACTTCAAAATCTCCATTTCATTACACCTGCGCATACTACATATGTTATTCAAAAACCACTAACACCTTGGACTGCCTCCCAAGAAGCTCTTTATTTAACATCGTGGCACGATAAAGTCCTTTGCAAGTCATGATTCCCCAACATAGTCAATGGCTGATATCACCTAGAGGTCTTTAGGTTGCTTCATTTCTTTACATATGTTGAATATGACATCCTTATCATTCACACTGTAGCAAGAAATGGTGTACCAAGTATGATGGGCACATCAAAATCTACCTCACAATTGAGGTTCACAAAATCAGCAGGTAAAATAAATTTATCTACCCTTACCAACACATCATGCAAAATATCAATCGAGCTTTTAATATATTGGTCCACCATAAGCAACCTCATTGTTGTTGGGGAAGGAGTGTCCAAGCCCAATTTCTCAAAAATAGCCAAAGACATAAGCTTGATACTAGTTCTAACATTGCACAAAGCTTTGGCAAATTTACATACCCCGATTGTGCATAAAATACTAGCAAGTTATTTGTCACTATTGCACTACAATGGTGCGATACTTCGATTGTCACAAATTTAGAACTCTTTTTCTTAGTCATATGCTCTTTCATAGATTTTACATAATCGAGCATCTCCACAAGAGCTTAAACCAATGGAATGTTGATTGAAAGTGAGTTGACCATTGACAAAAACTTTTGAAACTTGGTTTCATCATTCTTTTTCTTCAACCTTTGGGAAAAAGAAGGATCAATCTTCACTTGAGGTGCTTTAATTTTTTTGGATGAGGAAAAAGTTTTGCGGGTACATTTTTAGTTTTACTCAACTCACCCCCAGCTTTGATGTTTCTATCATTCCCAAAATTTCCAAAAGAGTGACCTTCCTCGTCAACTATCACATCACCATCCACTTTTGATTCATCATTCCCCTCAAATAAAAAGGTCTTGTTATCTTTACTTGGCTCAATATCTAAAAGGGGTGCATTCCCCTCAATCACCTTTCCACTTCTCATTGTAATGGCCATTTATTGTTGGTTGTCATTCTTTAGGTTGACCACTGTGCCATTGGATAAACCCCTTTTTGGTCTTTGGTTAAGATGACCTAAGGTGGTTCCCAATTGCATTTCCAATTGCTTAATCGAAGCCAAATGGGATGTCACTATTTGACACAATGAAGAGAAATCTGACTTCATCCCCTTAAGTACTTTGTCAAAGCTTCCACCTTATTGAGAATTCTAGCAAGCATATCCTGAATGCGAGATGTCACGATCCGGATAGGGGGCCTAGATGTGACATGGCGAAGGAGAACCCAAAGGCCCTCGATTAAGCCATCATAGCATCATTACACACATCATCAATTCAGATGCACGGAAGCTAAACACATAACACATAAGCTCTAAGAAATTTGGGACTTGTAACTCAAGCTATGGGGACAATATCGGGAATGGGACAAGCATGTATACACATAACACATAGCAGTGATCTCTAACGGAACGGGTGAATAGGATTCCACTATGGGGGCACACCGGAAATATAGGATGTTCCACATAAGCACATAGTCAATCAAGAATCCCAACATACATATCATGGGCATAATAAGAGAGCATTTTCATAATCAAAGCTAAATAGCATCGTATTACATGATCAAATTATTCAACGTATAAGTCAATAGTACAAGAGTCTAGAATGGTCCAACAAGCCTCTACATAGATGAGCGGGGCCTCGACAAATTTGAGGCTCACCCTCAAGACATAAGAAAGTAAATAACATAACATAAAAGCTAGAATAGACGGTGGCTATTGCCCTT
>JBCEWC010022321.1:0-10076 GCA_038996855.1 Solanum aculeatissimum | reverse complement strand
TCAGATGATCATTCATGTTTTGGTATTTGTATATAAAACTACTCCCTCCGTCTCATATCAGTGATCACTTTTCATCCTATATCATACTTAAGAAGTCATAAATAAGATGATTAGTTTTACTAATTTATCATTTATTTATGTTGATAGATATCAAAATATGTTGAATTAATAGCATATGGCATATGAGTAGATATCATTGGAATATATAGTATACAGAGTACACTCTCTGTTTGGCAGTGATGGAACCAGAATTTCAGTTAAGGAAATTCAAATTTAAAAAAGCAAACATACAAACTAGTCGAAAGAGATTCGGCATCTACTATGTATGAAGAAAAATAATTTTAATCGTGTATAAATAATATAATTTTTCACCGAAGGTATGATGGATGAACCCCATAGATATAAGGTGGCTCCAGCCCTTCTGTTCGGATTTACTTGTCAAATATTTTCTAATTTGATTTTTACTTTTACTTGTCATTTTTGACAAATCAAGCTAAGGAAGGATAATTTTTTTTACTATTATATGCTTAATTTATTAATATTGAGTTAATGTCTTTAAAAAATATAGTGCGTAAATGTGCTTCACACCCTATCAATTAATAATAAGCTCACTGTACCAACCATTGTTTTCTTAATAAGTGTTTCAAGCCATGTTGCGCATTTCAATTGACTAATTTTTAAAGCTAAATTTTATTACACTAAATTTGATATTTAAAACAAAATTTTAGATATTCAAAAACACTCATTACTCACTTTAATGGGATTTTAAAGTTTTAAAAATATAATGAGGCTTTATTTAATATAGAAAAAAATGTATGCTTCAATCTAGGGCTCCATATCGATCGGTTCAATTAAGTTTTGAAGATAATTGGTTCCACTTATCGATTATTAGTTTGTAGATATGCTAAACCGTTATAGAAACATTTAGATATTGGTTTATCGATATGCTAAGTCGTTATAGAAACATTTAGATATTGGCTTATCGGTTGTTGGTTTATCGGTTATTGATCGTTATCGGTTCAGTTATCAGTTTAACCATTAAGATTTGACAAAAAAAATTCTTTATTAAAAATGACTTAGAAACAAGGTAACAAATCAAATGAACCATATGCACGAGTTGACAAATTGCATTTTTCTCAAAACCAAATACTATAAGATTAAATCGTTCCCCAATATATCTAAAGCAATTCACATGAAACGCACGTGTAATGCACATGTTCAGAATTACAAATTACATTAATCAAAGACTATCAAATAAATTTGTCTGCAATTATTTTAATGTACCATGCTTGTGCACAAGATACATCAACAATATCAATAGTGTAATTTAATTTTGTTATATCCGATTGAATATCATTTATTATAAATTAAATCGCCTAAAATTATTTTAATATGATATGTTTGTGCATGATACACATCAATCATCAAATAGTATATATCATAGTGTATAACTTATTATATTTGAGTACTTAGCATTTATTATAGATTATATAGTAATAAATGTTATTGACTAAAAGTAACAGTTACATCCTATAAAATCTTGCACACTTTTGCTCAAAATATTAAAAATTCATCAAAGACATTATTCTATTATAATTGTTCCCATGAAGAAGACCTTCTTGTACAATTTCGTCCCATCCAAAGCAGAAGATGAAGCCTGCAAAGAAAGTAATACCCCATGGATAGTGACTCGTCGCTTAATAGAAATACGAAACACATATCCAATCCCGATCATAGACCTACAGAATCCATGGAAGATCAAAAAGACGATTACACATTACGAGACAATCGTCAGAAAGCTGGTGTTGCCGTTTGTCAAGGCTTTCGAGCATATTTTTTGATACTGGACGTTGGATACAACTAGATTTGTAACATCAGGGCACAAGAAAAATATTGATTTATGGGATTTTACTGAAGAGGATAGCCCTAAAAATTATCATAACGAAGGGATTTTTATTGAGATGTTGCCTAATGATGACTATGCACTCGTTTGTGTGGATCTGTTTAGGGATCGTGGATTGCACGTCAATGATGAAGTTGGGCTATATTGGAATACTAGATTTTCGTATTTGAAATTCAAGTTAATTCACAAGTTTCATGTTTGATGAAATCTTATGATGACTTTTGAAAGAATATTGAAGGGTTGTATATTATTAAAAATAATAGTAATAATTTTACCTTTTTTTCTGATTTTTGTTGTGTAATATCAAGTTAGTCCTTGATTTAAAATAGCAATTTTGATCCTTGAATAATTGCTTAATTCCTTTTTCAGTCCTTGTAATATTTAATATAGCACATAAAAGCTTCAAGTAAGTAAAGTAAGTAAATTTGATCCAGTTGCAATATTAACATTGCCTTCTTTTAGTCTCAACACATCCATTTTATAAATAATTATCCCAACAACCCATTCCTAAAATTGATTTTTTTTCGAAAATATCGTGTGACTATAAAAAAAATATTACACCCATTTTTTACTGCGTCAACTAGACCCAAATGAAAAATATCAATCCCTCTCCTTTATTCAGTAATCACACATGATGGGTATCTTGCTTAGTTGAACAATGTCTGAAGTATAAGTCATTGAAGTGATAACTTATAAATCGAATTTTTCATTTTGGTCTAGTCGGGAAGGGCAAAAAATGATTAAACTAATTTTAAAAAGACATGTAATATTTTATTAATTAAAAAATTAATTTTAGAATGGTAAAATTTGGACAAGTGGTGGATTACTCTTCTCTAAAGGTTAAAGGTTTAAATCAACTAGATAAATAACAATATCCTACTATAAGAAAGTGATATGAGAAATATAATTTCTTTGTAAGTAAAATCATAAGCAGATTTATTGGACTAAAATTTCTATTATTTTATTTCAAATATTTTATGTAACACGCAAATACTATTCCCAAGAAAAATAACCCTCAATTCCCTCTCCATTTAATTTGTAGTTGGTCCCTTTTTCATGTAAAGATATTTTTATACTTATCTATATCTATATTTATATCTATCTATATCTATATCTATCTATCTATATTACCTTAAAATCATTAACTCAACAATTTTTAATTAGCTCACTGTCATTTTGCTAAATTGCCCTCTCACTAATTTGGCCACTAATCTTTTAAAATAGCTTCCTTCCGCTCCTTAATCCTGCCATGTGTCACGCTTCTCCGCACCTTTCCCCAATCCATGCCTTCACCATCCTCCAATCCAACGGCCAACGCTCCCCAAACGTTGTGCCTCAAAACTCTTCGCAACGAACGGATTCAACACCACTCTGTATAACAACGAACTTCGCCCTTTTTTCCCATGAAACATTTACTCTCCGCACTCTGTACACAAAGTATTCACACTGTCTGCTCGCTTTTCCCGTAACACTACAACAACATTACACGCATAAACCCTGGACTTATGTCTTTTACTACATCACAAATGCACTTATTTAGTATTCACATTCACTCTGCTTTTTGCTTCTCCCTTCACTGTTTCAATGCAGTAGGCTCCAATTGAAAGATGAAATCTTTCACATGCATTATGGACCGAAAATTGTCGCGACACCATTAAATTGCCTACTTTCTTTCAACAAAAAATTTTCTTCTTCTTCCTGTTCTTGCTAGCAGAATAAATTTATAATTGTTGGTTAAACATGTTCTTTTATCAGTGCACGAATAAACCTTACGATTTTACACGCTTATGTTCCTATCTATTCTCCCCATTACATCTCGCTCCTCATCCAATAAATTAATTTGCTGAGGAGGCAATATTAATAGCATTTTTATATGCTACTGTACCTATCTATTTTTCTCATTCCATTTCGTGTGTCATCCCCTTCCCGCTTAACTAACTAACAGGGTACAAAGCTACAAGTAACACTCTTTAATCATCAAATTGACACATGGAGAGATTTCTTGAATCCAAATAAGAGTTGCTACATTGCTAATAGTCTATTGGATCGTGTCAACCCCAAGTACATATCAATTAAAAAAGAAGTTGAACTAGCCATTACAGAGAACACAATCATAAAGGAAACTAACCATCATGTATTCACCGAAAAATTCTTTGATGGATTTTTATCTTTAGAGCACGTCGAGAAATTGGCAAATGGTGCCATACGCGGTAACTCTTGGCCTGACTTACTGCTAATTTTCACCCGCAAATGCATAATATCTTTCACTGATTTATAGTACACTTACTAGATTTGCTCTGCGTGCTTCTTACGGTGAATCCCCTTATTGTGAAAGGTGAAAGCAAATGACGCATCATTGTTGTTACAAATGAACTGTAAGTTTCACCTTCCTAGCTATGTAATAGATTGAATATGAACAGATTAAAAATGATGTCCTTGCCCATAAAACACCTACCATTTGCACTTTGTAAAACAGATATCGGCAATTCCTGCCATAATTACTACAACAACAATAACAACAACTACACCCCACGCCATAATTACCAGGGTTGACATCCGCAACCACCACCTACACAAGCACAAGAAGTTTACAATGCTGGTAATGACCTGCTAACAGAATAATTGTGCTGAAGTCGTTGATAGCGAGAAACAAAATAGGGATAAGATGGGAAAAAATCGACAACGTAAGAAGTCGAAGGAATTTATCCGAAGCATATGAAAAAAAGTAAGTAAAAGTCATTGTAAAAGTAGGGGTCAAGAGTGTTTGATAGTAAAAAATGGTGGGTACTCGAACTGGGACGAGGTGAACTAGGGACGAGGTGGGGGCTATGTCATAATTTGATCTCGATAAGTGAAATAGTGGCACATAAGAGTGAAGAGAGGGATTATCATGTTATAAATGCGTTTTGGGTTGGGAATATTTGTATGTTATGGTTTCAGGCTCTGAATATGGAAGAGACAGGGGTGAAGGTGGCAGAGATTATCGTTATCGTCGTGGACGTGGATGAATGCACAACCGTCCAAGGGGTGGCAGCAACAAGCAGGCATAATTGTTTATGATACATTGAACACTTATCTTGGCATAATGGTGTTCCCTGTCCAGTCTGTCAAAAAAAAGCAGCAAACTGAATCTGTTTTAAACAATCTAATCCCAATTGCTAGGGAATCCGCTATTGCCTAAGATTTAAGGTTAATAAAGAGAGTATAGCAACTCAATTAGTAGTTGATTTGACATCAAGAATTATCAGTATTATAGCCGGTTTTCGGGCCAATAACACTGATTTCCATCTACGAAATTCATCAACTATGTTCCAAGATATTGAAAAAGGAATAATTTTTACGACTTCACAAGGTGTGGAGATAAATGAAGTGGTGGTGCCTCATTTTTTAGTTGGTAATAGAAATTACCCTTTGCTAAATTCGTTAATGTTGCCATTTGACGATCCTGTTTCCCAATCAAAAGAAAAGAACTTCAACAAGGCAATCAACTTAATGCATTTACCATCAGTTAAAGACAATAACGGCTTGAGAAATTGGGGCGTTTTGAACCAACAAACTGAAGGAAAAATCAAGACTGCAGTGGCTTCTACTGGTGCTTGGGAAAAACTTCATAATATATTGTTATCTAGGGAGGATTATTTAGCATTTTGTGAGGATTTGAGGGATTATTCATTTCACAAATGTCAGACTTCTTTGAATCCTGGTGATAGTAAAGGTGTAGCATGTGCTATTAGAAGTGCATTAGTCACAAAAGCAACAAAGTATCAGTCACAAAAGCAGTGCCATTTATCTACTACTTATTTTAAAGGCAACGAACATAAACTTCATTCTTCTTAGATTTTCAATCTTTGGCTCAAAGTTTAAACTTTTTTGGTGTGTTTTGCATAATAGCAAAGTTTTGAAACAGATGCCCTCTTCCGTCCTTTAATATTTATGGCTCTTTCTGGTTAATTGACATTGAACTTGAAAGAAATTCATTATGTATATATTGTTGTTAGGTATGCGAATGAAGATCTATCTCCACTTTTCTATGAAGAACTTACGACTTGCATTTGACCACAATATGCAGTATGTAGTGTTGTTGAGTAGAATAAAATCCAACTTTAAAGGTGAAAAATAAAAGAAAATTCATATAACGGGTAGTCATATTCTTAATGGGGTGCGGTAGTATAAATTCTTGATCAGTTAGTCACTAAACAAAAATTAATTTGATAATGGAGTAGTATTTTCAAACCTACAGGCCACGACACAGATGTTTGACTATTCTTACACGTGCAACGCACGTGCGGTGAATCTAGTTTTATCTAAAAAGACCAAAATTGCTACTAAGTAGTGAAAACAGGACAAAAATGCCTCTATTTGTTTTTTGGTATAAAAATATCATTGAACTATTAGAAATAGCACAAAAATGTCCTAATGATTATTATATAACCTATTACATGCATATTTTTACAAAATTAAATCGTTCTCTAACATATATAAAGAAATTCACATGAAACACACGTGTAATGCACGTGTTCAGAATTATATATTACATTAATTAAAGATTATCAAATAAATTTGTCTGCAATTATTTTAATGTATTATGCTTTTGCACGAGATACATCAACTATATCAATAGAGTAATTTAATCTTTTTATATCCGATTGAATATCATTTATTATAAATTAAATCGACTACAATATTTTTAATTTAATCTGCTTGTTAATGATAGAAGTCAATCATCAAATAGTATACTCCCTCCGTTCACAATTAGATGTCAAATTTTGACATGACACACCTATTAGTAAAAATGAAAACCAAAATTGAGATTTTTTGACGTCTAATTATGAACGAAGGGAGTATATCATAGCATATCACTTATTATATTCAAATAGTTAGCATTTATTATAGATAATATAGTAATAAATCTTATTGACTAAAACTAACTGTTACTGACTACTTATATACTACAATTAGCCACACTCAACCAAAAAAAAAAAGTAACAGTTACATCCTATAAAATCTTGCACACTTTCACTCAAAGTATTAAAATTCATCAAAGACATTATTCTATTATAATTGTTCTACCATGAAGAAGACCTTCCTGTACAATTTCGTCCCATCCAAAGCAGAAGAAGAAGCCTGCAAAGAAAGTAATACCCAATGGATAGTGACTCGTCGCTTAATAGAAATACGAAACATACATCCAATCCCGATCATAGACCTGCAGAATCCATGGAAGATCAAAAAGACTATTACACATTACGAGACGATCGTCGGAAAGCTGGTGTTGCCGTTTGTCGAGGCTTTCGAGCACATTTTTCGATACTGGACATTGGACACAACAAGATTTGTAACATCAGGGCACCGGAAAAATATTGATTTATGTGATTTTACTGAAGAGGACAACCCTAAAAATTATCATAACGAAGGGGCTTTTATTGAGATGTTGCCTAATGAGGACTATGCACTCGTTTGTGTGGATCTGTTTAGGAATCGTGGATTGCACGTCAATGATGAAGTTGGGCTATATTGGAATACTAGGTTTTCGTATTTAAAATTCAAGTTACTTCGCAAATTTCATGTTTGATGAAATCTTGTGATGACTTTTGAAAGAAAATTGAAGAGTTGTATACTATTAAAAATAACAATATTAATTTTATCCTTTTTTCCTGATTTTTGTTGTGATACATCAGGTTAGTCCTTCATCTAAAATAGCAACTTTGGTCCTTGAATAATTGCTTATTTCCTTTTTCAGTCCTTGTAATATTTAACATAGCACATAAAACCTTCAAGTAAATGAAGTAAGTGAATTTTATCCAATTGCAATATTAACATTGCCTTCTTTTAGTCTCAACACATCCATTTTATAAATAATCCTCCGAACAACCCATTCCTAAAATTGATTTCTTTAAAGAAAATGTAACGTGACTATAAAAAAATTATCACACCCATTTTTTACCCCTTCAACCGGACCCAAATGAAAATTACCAATTCCTCTTTTCTATTTAGTCATCACACTAACAATGTCTTATAAATTGAATATCTTGTTTAGTCGAACAATGTCTAAAGTATAAGTCATTGAAGTGATGACTTATAAATCAAATTAAAAATGATATTTGCTTCAGGGTAGGATATTTGCATCACATCCTTTAAGGTGTGGCTATTTTCTAAATCCTGCGTGAACACGAATGTTTTGCGAAGAAACTTCCCGGGGAGTCAATTTACCGAAAAATTTATTGACTAACACACATGAAAAATTGAGAAAATTACCTAATTCTTGTTGAGTGGCCATTAAATGTCGTAAAATGGTGTGGGTCATCTTAGACTATTTTTCAAGGTCATTATAGAGGGTCATGTAAAGTTTTTATTAAAAAAAATTGCTCGAAAGTGAAAAATTGAGAAAATTATTTAATTCTTATTGAGTGGTGCCTACATGCTAAAAAAAATGGTGTGGATCATGCGAGACTATATGTACTATTGTCCTAGGTCATTACAGAGGATCTTTTGAAGATTTTGTAAAAAAACTGTTTGGAAGCTAGTTCATCAAAAAAATTCTATCAACTAAATTTTCATATGAGTTCATGAAAGGATCAACTTCAAACTATCATATCTCCTAGAATATAAAGAGTTAGGTGGCCCACAACCTATCAAATTAAAGGTATTTGAGCCCTTTTTCCAATGCCACCAAGATTACCTCATTTGGAGTTCGGAGTAAAAAAGTTATGATCATTTTAGTAAAGTCCTATCTAGTAGAATTTTCTGGGTCACCATCTACGAACTCTAACTTACGGGTCGTAGATGGGTTGACAACCCATAATTCCCAACTTGTGAAAAGGAAATCCAAGTTATTTTTGGGTCCCATGCATTATTTAATGTTGATATTCATGATTTATATGCATTAAACAGAGTGTTGTTTTAAACAAAGTTATGCATGATTTGAGTATAGATGATGATTTTCTATGCATTGACGAAAGAAGTGGTTTGAGTTAATATTATATATATATTATTGAGTCTAAAGAATGTTATTTTGAGAAAGAATTTGATGAGATGAAATTGAATTGATGAAAAGGTCCATTGAGACTTGATGAGATGAATTGAAATGTTGATAGATATGAATACATGTTTTGGGAGAAGTATTAGCACCGATTTTGGGTAAGAGTTAAAAGAACTCAAACCCCATAAACTACGTAGTCAGTGTAGGATGAAGGTCTAGCCTCTCTTATTTCAAAAGAGAACTTAATTTGTGGATCCAATAAGATGAATCGTCCCTTACTCTGGCAAGGTAATGGACAGCTGTGGCAACGACAGTGCAAACCGTTGTATCATCACTCGCTTATATGGTGATGGTTGTCAATTAAAGAAACTCCCTAATGATGAAAATTGAATTTGGTTTAACGGAATTGCATATGATTGAATTGATTTGAAAAGTGTTGTTTTATATTATGTTTTTAAAAAACCTGCATATCACATCGAGTTGAGTTGTGCTTTTCTCTTGTTATTAAGACATATTGCATACCTTACATTCTATGTACTAACATCACTCAATGTTGCATCGTTTTATGATGCAGATATAGGTTTTAGAGATCCTCAGCGGACAATTCGTTAAAATCTATTCAGTCTCAGACAGTGGTGAGACCTCTTTGCTTTCGGAGAAACCCTTTATTTTAGTTTATTTCTTTCTATTGTCTTGAGGTAGCCTTAGACATGTCTTGGCACCTTTTTATGAGTTGACAGAAGCTTCATAGACTGAGTCAGATAGAGTAAAGTGGAGTATATCTTATTTTCAGAGTCAATTTTGAAAAACTATTATTATTTATGAATTGAAACATTGAGTTATTTCTTGAAAATTATTTTATATGATGATTTGAATGCTCACTTGAGTACTTTTTTTTTTCATTGAGTCTTCCGCTAATTGAATAAGTAAATTGAGCCAAGTGGTTCTCTTGGAACCAACAATGGTTTCTAAGTACCAATCACGCCTAGAGTACCCTCTCGGGGGGCGTGACGACAACCTAACTAACTTTTGTAAATAGATTGAAAGGTTATTCAAATTTAGTTCAAAACACAAATGAATTCTTTTCTTTTAGTTACACTCACAACAATACAATTGCTTTAATCTGGGAAAATTTGCTGTCTTAATACTAGGACAGATAGTGAATTCAGTTACAACTTTTGGCACCATCTTGAT
>JBCEWC010022320.1:0-10076 GCA_038996855.1 Solanum aculeatissimum | reverse complement strand
TGAGGGTGAGCCCGAATTATGTCGAGGCCCCGCTCTATCTTATGTAGAGGCTATGTTGGACATGTTAGACTCTTGCATGTTATATTATACTTATTTGGGATGTTATGACTATTGGGATATGTTTATGGAAATGATGTTCCGATTATGCCTATGATTATGTTTATGGGCTTGTTAATGTTGGGAATGTGCTTATGTGGAAAGTCCCCTAACCCGGTTTGCCCCCATAGATTGATTCCTACTTACCCGCCCCTTAGAAATACTTGTTATGTGCTATGTGATTCATGTTCTTCCCATTCCCGGCAACATTCCCATAGCTTAAGTCCAAAGTCCCGTTTCCCCTAGAATTATGTGTTATGTGTTTATCTTTTCGCGCTTCCGAACCGATGATGTAAGTGATGATGCTATTATCGCTTGATCGGGAACCTTCGGGTTCTCCTTCGCCATGTCACATGTAGGCCCCACTTTTGGGTCATGACACTTTCGTACGTGATTGTTGTGAGGTTGTTGAGTGTTGTGTTTTGGCAGATAAACAGGACCAAATCTTTACCTATGGACAAAGTTGAGGAGCTAGCTCATAAGGCTATTGTCGAGGCCCCAACTCAGGGCAGAGATAGAGGTAGAACTAAAAGTCGAGGTAGGGGTTGAGGACGTGCTCAAGGCGCAACTCCTGTAAGAGATCATGATAGAGGCCTTTCACCTGAGCCTCTAGTCGAGCCTAGGCAGCACCACTCTCCTCTAGAGGTCAAGAATCCAGTTAATATTTAGTGCATACTTCACAGAATGATGGGCATGTTAGAGACCCTTGCCCGAGGTATAATATAGGCACCAGCAAAGGGTGAGGTTCCCCCTCCTCAGGTGCCAGAGTAGCCCCAGGATTATGATAATTATGTGGCAGACCATTCAACTTCAGTGGGCCATCCACCTTATATGCCTCGGCATGTGTCTTTTGATATGCCAACTCAAATGGTTTCTCAATCTCATGTTGCCCATGAGCCGATATTGGCAGTCGATGATTCGTAGAGGTATGAGAGGATTTAAAAGATAAAATAACCCCAATTTCTGGTAAGGAATAGGATGCTTATGAGTTTCTCACATTGTGTTACGAGATATTAGAGGTTATGGGCCTAGTGGATTTACGTGGGGTCAAGTTTGTTGCTTTATAGTTGAGAGGACAATCTTGGGTGTGGTGGCGGTCTTATCTACATTCCAGGCCAGCAGGGTCCCCTCCAGTTGAGTGGGAGGTGTTCTCAGAGGCTTTTCAGGAGAGGTTCACTCCCTAGAGTGTTAGAGAGGAGAGTCGGACTAGATTTGAGACTTTGACCGAGGGTGGCATAACTGTAGTTTAGTATAAGGCCAGATTTTATCTGTTGTCATGACATGCTTTGTCACAGATTCCTACTGAGGCTAAGAGAGTTCATAGGTTCATGAAGGGATTGGCATTCTCCATCCACTCTGATATATTCAGATCCTCATGGGAGGGTGCTTCTTTCCAGACTATAGTTGGTACGCCAAGAAGACAGAGTTATTATTGAGAGAGGAGTTTGGAGACCCCAAGAGGGTCTGGTCTTCGGGTCACTTCATCGGCACTTCATCCTGGGATAAAGGTTTCCATAGAGGAGGTGCTGCTCTTTAATAGTTGGGCCAGTCCATGCATCGTTGCCTGCTTCAGAGGGTGGTTAGTGCCCTCGTGGTTCTCATAGTTATAGTCAGAGATCGTCTAGCTCTCAGCAGAGGACAGTGGTTCGAGGTGGATACAATGTTCCTTCTCTATCTTCTCATCCTTCTCCTCACTTGAGGTCTTGTTATTGGTGTGACTCTCTGAATCATTTGCTCAAATTTTCCCTGCACCAGACTCATAGAGGGCCACACCATTCTTATTCAGCGGCACTAGTTAGAGATCAGGCACCTCTGATCAAAGATTCAACCTCTCAAATCAAATGTCATGGTAAAGGTCAGCCCCACAAAGGTAGATGTGCTCCAGGTAGGGGTACAGGTGATATAGTGGGGCATAAGGGTGGAAAAGGTCTTGTTCGGACAGTTAGGGGTAGAGGTGGACATTTCTATGCTTTTCCTGGGAGGCCCAAGGTCAAGACATCAGATGCAGTCATCACAGTATTGTTATGGTTTTCCATCACCCTACATTTGTGTTATTGATCCTGGCTCCACTTATTCATATGTGTCCGCATATTTCTCCTTGGGATTTGACTTACCTTGTGATGCAATGTCTGTGCCTATTCATATTTCAACCTCGAAGGTAATTCCTTAGTGGTGGATTGGGTGTACCAATCCTATCTTGTCTCCTCAGATGCCTATGATACTTGGGTTGACATGATTATACTTGACATGGTTAATTTTGAGGTGATTTTTGGGATGGATTAGCTTTCTCATCGTCGGGCTATTCTTGATTATTATGCTAAGATCGTGACTCTAGCTATTTTGGAGAGATCGAGTATCGTATGGCGGGGTTCGAGTGGTTCCTATCCTAGCAAAGTTATCTTTTATATTCAGGCATGAAAGTTAGTGGATCGGGGTTGTCTTGCTTATTTGGTCTTTATTCATGATACCAGTGTTGAGGCACCACCAATGAGTTTATTCCTATTGTTCGGGAGTTTACAACGTGTTCCCTACCGACCTTCTTAGATTTTCTCCTAATAGAGATATTAACTTTGCTATTAATCTTAAGTCGGGAACCAAACCCATTTCTATTCCTCCCTACCATATGGATCCAACTGAGTTGAAGGAGCTAAAGGAGAAACTCTAAGATATGTTGACTAAAGAGTTCATACACCTTAGTGTATTGCCTTAGGGTGCCCCTGTCTTGTTTGTAAAGAAGAAAGATAGCTCTATAAGAATGTGTATATATTATAGGCAGCTGAACAAGGTGACGATTAAGAACAAGTATCGTTTTCCTAGGATAGATGATCTATTTGATCAGCTTTAGGATGCAGCTGTATTTTCTAAGATTGATTTGACATCCGAATATCATCAGTAGAGGATCAGGGCTTCTGATATTCCTAAGATAGCTTTCTAGAAGAGGTATGGGCACTATGAGTTTCTTGTGATGTCATTTGGGTTTACTAATGCCCTGACATCATTTATGGAGTTGATGAATGGTCTATTTTGGCCATATCTAGATTCTTTTGTTATTGTCTTTATCAATGATATATTGGTCTACTCTAAGACCAAGGCAAATCATAAGCAACACTTGAGGATTGTGCTTCAGAGGCTTAGAAAGGAGAGGTTATATACTAAGTTCTCCAAGTGCGAGTTCTGGTTGAGTTTAGTGGCAATCCTGGGTCACATTGTGTCTAGATAGGGTATTTAAGTTGATCAAGTAAAGATTGAGGCAGTTCAGGGTTGGACTAAACCTAATTTGGCTATTGAGATTCAGAGTTTTGTAGGCCTAGCTGGTTATTATAGGTAGTTTGTTCAGGTATTGTTCTTCTATAGAAACCTCATTGGCCAGGCTCACTCAGAAGAATGTTCCATTCCATTGGTCATATGAGTATGAGGAGAGCTTCCAAAAGCTCAGTATATTATTGACTACAACTCCTATTTTGACCTTATCGAAGGAGGGTGTTAGCTTTGTGGTGTATTGTGATGCCTCCGGGGTTGGTTTGGGTGGAGTCTAGATGCAAAGGGGAAAGGTGATAGCTTATTTCTCTAGATAATTAAAGACTCATGAGAAGAACTACCCCACCCATGACTTGGAGTTAGCAGTTATTGCATTTGTTTAAAGTTGTGGAGGCACTATCTTTATGTTATTCACTGTGCAATCTTCACCGATCATCGTAGTTTATAGTACATATTCAGCCAGAAGGACCTGAACTTGAGATAGAGACGATGGATTGAGCTTCTAAAGGAATATAATGTGACTATCCTATATCACCCAAGCAATGTCAATATGGTAGCAGATGCTTTGAGTAGGAAGGCTTCTAGTATGGGTAGTCTTACAGCTATTCTAGTGGAGGAACGACCCTTGGCTAGAGATGTTAAGAGGATTGGTAATGGGTTAGTGAGGTTACAGATTTTTTAGGGTGGTAGTGTGTTTGCTTGTGTGGAGGCTTGTTCTTCCTTGAAGGATCATATTAGGACCAACAAATTTGAGGATGAGAGGCTATGTCAGATTCATGAAAAGGTGATTGAGGGGAGGCTAAGGAATCCAAGCTTGATTTTAAGGGTATATTGAGGATCGAGGGTAGGATTTGTGTGCCTAAGGTGGGTGATAGGATTAGATTGATCCTTGAGGAGGCTCACTGTACTAGATATCCCATTCACCCAGAGGCAGCCAAGATGTACCATGATTTAAGCCAGCATTACTGGTGGTGCGTCATGAAGAGAGGCATTCTAGAGTTTGTGGCTAGGTTCTTGACATGTTAGCAGGTCAAGTAGTAGCATTTTAGACCAGGTGGAGAGCTGCAGAGGATGCCCATTCCCAAGTGGAATTGGGAATGCATCACCATGGACTTCATAGTTGGCTTACCTCCTACAGTTGACGGATTTGACTCTATATAGATGATGGTGGACCGAATGACCAAGTATACTCACTTCATCCCAGTCAAGGTGAAGTTCACAGCCAAGAAGTAACTTTATATCAATTAGATAGTAAGACTTCATGGGTCCCGGTAACCATTGTGTCAGATTGTGGCTCGTTGTTTACATCCCATTTCTAGAAGGCCTTGCAGCATGGCCTGGGTACCAAACTAGATTTAAATATAACTTTTCATTCCAATATAAATGATCAGTCAGAGAGGACTATTCAAGTGCTTGAGGACATTCTTAGAGCTTGTGTTTTTGAGTTTGGTGTCAGATAGGTTTAGCATTTTCTTTTGGCGAAGTTTACTTACAATAACAGTTATCATTCCAGCATCCAGATGGCCCCTTTTAAGGCACTATATGGACGGAAATGCAAATCACCTATAGGTTGGTTTGATGCTGTTGCGGTTGAAAGCCTTGACACTAATTTTCTTAAAGATTCCATGGAGTAGGTGTGTTTGATTTAGAGCATACTGTTGATAGCCTAGAATCGACAAAAGAGTTATGATGATAGGCGAGTTCGACCATTTAGAGTTCATGGAGAGAGATCGAGTTTGGTTTAGGATTTCACCTATAAAGGGTGTTATGCAATTTGGGAAGAAGGGCAAGCTTATTCCAAGGTACATTGGTCCTTTTGAGATCCTTGAGTGAGTTAGAGAGGTGGCCTATAGACTTGCCTTGCCACCTCATTTGTCCTCAAATCATCCTATGTTTCATGTATCGATGTTACAATGCTTGGTTGCTGGTGATTCTTATGTGTTATCCCTTGATACGGTGAAGTTGAGTCCATATTTGACCTATGAGGAGGAGCCTGTGGCTATTTTGGACAGACAGGTTAGGAACTTGAGAATAAAAGAGATAGCTTGAGTGAAGGTTTAGTGGCACCACTGGCCCATGAGTGAGGCTACTTGGGAGATGTAATCTGATATGCAGGCCTCACCTTTTTTAGACTTCAAGTACGTTTCCTTGCCTTATATTTGAGGACAAACATTATTTTTAAGTGGTGGATGATGTAATGACCCAGAAGGTCATTTTTAAAAATTTAAGCTAAATTACTATTTTTCCCTTCCTAGAAGTTTCCTTAAGCTATTTTTGGTTGAGTTGAAAAGTCGAATTTTGAGAATCTTATAAAAAGTTGGAGTTTTGCAAAAGAAAGAGTTTTAAAGACATAAGTTTGAGAAATTTTGATTTTTGAGGTCATCTTGAGTTTTGAATGTCAGAATTCAATTCTGTTGATTTCATTAGCTCCAAAATGCAGAATCTGGTCTAGAAGGACTTACAGAACTAAATTCAAAGTTAAAATGAAGATTTTAGACCCAAAGTTGCATTTTTAGTTAATTTTGGATCATTAGTTTGACTTTGGTCAACATTCAGAGTTCGAGAGCTCGAATCAAAATTTTGTCAGTTTTAGTAGTTTCGTGTGGTAAAACTAATGCTAGAAATGTCTTCATTGTAATTTTTAGAGCTTTCGATAATATTTTAAATATTTGAGTCCTAAACTAGTTTAAATGATCTTTCTCGGGCTTTGGGTCAAGGAGATCTCAAATTTGAATTCTGATGATTTCATTGTGCCCGAAACATCATTTTTTGTAGAGTTTTATGTTTGATTTGTGTTCATGGGGTTCCAAACGAATTCCGATGGTGTATTTTATGATTTTGCTGAGCTGTGTTTTTTTTATTTTTGTTGTATTTGGTGTAGGAGGATTTTGTTCTCCGCGTTTGCGCCCCTATCTCCGTGTTCCCAGAGGTCAAATTAGCGAGACCTCTACATTCGCGAGAGAGGATCCGCATTTACAGAGTACTAGGAAGCTTGGCCTCTGCGGTCGTGGAACCCTCTCCGCGTTCACAGAGTGTTGGGCAGCTTTAGCCTCCGCGTTCGTGGAGCACAAAAGCTCCTAGAAACAATAAGTCATTTTTAATGACGGGTCTTATAATTTTCCACCATTTTTACACTTTCAAATTAGGTTTTAGGAAATTTCTTCAAGATTTTTCAAGTCAAAATTTTTGGGTAATTAATTTCTACTCTATTTCTTCAATTTTCATTAATTAATTTATGATTTTAACTTGAAATTAGAGACTTTTAATGGGAGGATTTGGGATTTTCTCGGATATGGAATTTTTATCTAAATATTGGGATTTTGAGTTCATTTCAACTCTATTTTCGAATTGGTTTTCACTATTGAAATCCTTATTACATGAAGAACGATTTCATGTATTACTTTTCAAATTCCGATTACTTTTTTTGCATAAGATTTTTTATCATTTTGTCCTTTTCACCCAAATTGATGATTTTAGTGTCATTGGATTCATTATGTGATTGTGATTCTATATTTGATTAGATTGTGACATTTTGGGTGTGAATTTTAGGGGAAAAGCTTCGGTTATTGCTTGATTTGGCTACAAGTTGAGGCATGTGAAATCCTAAACTTTGTTGAACTTATTTGAACATTATTTTTCCTTTAGTTATGGTCTGAAATGATTAGACACTTGTAGTTGATTGAGTTGTACTTGGTAAATTAGAGAGAACGTGACTAAATTGTGACTCTCATCTATGACTTGAAAGTGAAATAACGAGATTGATACTTGTTGACTTGATTACTATATTGAGAATTCCTTGTGATATGAGAATGTGAATTGTGGATAGTGTTTTGTTGGCTTATTATTGAAATTGGAAATATTGTGGTTGAGCTTCACTTATGGGTTAGAAAAATTGAGTATAGGCTTGAAACGGATTTGTTGTTATGCCTTATTGATTGAGATATTTGACTTGAGATGATGTAATTGTTATGAAGTGGACTCTTATTTGCACTCATTATCATTGCATCACATATATATGTTCTTGATGTGCATTTTGACTGAGTACCACTGATGAAACACAAATGAGAAATAGGGGATGGGCAATACGAGTCATGGCATGAAACACAAATGAGAATAGAAGACATGCCACATAAGTCATGGCATGTGACATTGATTATATATATATATTGGGGTTGAACCTTACAATTCAGGGCAGGTACATGGATAGATATGTCCTCCATGGATTTCGGACTAATTATATCAACAGATGTGTATTGTAAGACAGACGTGCATCACAATTACTTGACATTGCATTACATCATTTCATTTTATACCATACCCACTACATATCATACCATATTATCTTTTATTTATGAATTGATTCAGTTTTTGCGAATGAATTATGTAATGGTTATACTTGAACTATACTTGTTGATTATTAGAAACTATCTGATAATATCTGTTATATGACCGAGTTGTATATTAAGATATGTTGTGGTATTATTGATCTACATTTTGAGGTATCTGTTGAGAGTAAATATTGTATAGATATGTATTTATATATATTGTTGTTGTTGGGACTTTACTGAGTGCAGATGTGTAGTTCGGCGGTATGTGGTTGGTGTGGAAGGAGTATTTTGTTCTATATGCTTTACTTTTTGTTTAGATCCTCTTGCTATATGTTTGTTGTTTTTGGTACTCACTGTTAATTGTGAAAATTGCTTTTAAGGAAAAACATGGTTTAAACTTAATTAATTTTAAGAAAACCAATTTTTTTTTTAAAAAAGGACAGAGAGTCGCCACTTAATATTTTAAAGAAATCAAGAAAACATAAAATGATTTTAAGACTCTAACAGAGAAGATCTTAAAATTTTAGAGAAACGGATAAAGATCTTAATTTCCATTTTTGAGAAAATAACAATCACTCAAAACTTCCGCTAACATGCGGTTGACCAGCGATTTGAAAATTTGACTAACTTTTAAAAAAATTTAAAACTAAAAATGTTCAAGTAAGAAATCTAATTATGTAATTTAAGACTAACTTAGAAATAAGAAATGGTTTTAAACTTCTAAAAATTCAAGTTTAACCTAGGTATGAAAGAAAAGTTTCAAAATTATTTTAAGACAATGTTTGAAATATATAAATACAAAATTCAAGTTTATAAATCACTCGAACCACTTAAAAATACTTAAAGCCAAGAAACCATTTCTTTCATTCTTCTTTTTTTTTAACAAAAACAATAATTTGAATACTTAGAAAGATTTCAATAAACTTAATTTCGCTAGAAAATGACTAAACTAGGCAAACATGAAATCATTTAAAATTAATTAACACAAATTGATTTGACTTTTGGAAATTTAATTAGATTAAATAAAAAAATAAATGTTAGTGTTAGAGTCAACAAATATTCACATAAATACAAGTAACTAATAAATGTGAAAGTAAGTTAAAATTTTGGGCTTAGCAGGCCCAAATCCCCATACTATCCTATTCTAATCAAGATAAATGTTGTCTGGGACTGCCAAACCCATTTCATCCTGTTTGCTGCAAATTATCGGCTTTTAAGCCCCATCTCCAATATTAATGTATATTTAATATATGTTGATGTATACGTTCCCTTTTTCCGCTTTCAAAAGCTTGTGCACCAGCTTCTCGAAGCCTGACTCAATGGCAAGATGTAGGTTCGTCACTCCAATGGAAATACAAGGGAGAAGTCTCAAAAGACACTCGGATGAGAGAGTTCATGCACCAAACCAAAGAGAATAATAAATAGTGAATGAAGAAATCACACTCGATTTAAAATTCTAACTAACACCAAATTACATGAAAGATGTACTCATATAACAAATCTTATCTAGATTACTCTAAGAGATCAAGCCACTATCTAAAATAATCATTTTTAATCAATTTTATAGGCCATGAGATAAACAGGGTGACAGTTATGCCTTAATCAAGCAAGGAACACAATGCCAATATTAACCGGAGAAGTCTACAATGCGTAAAGGAAAAGGAAAGAAAGTGCCTAGTAATTATAAGCTACAAACTTAGAAAATAATATTTTAGTTGAAGAATGCAACAATCATATGTCATCAAAAAACATAACAGACCAAACGTTTGTTTACCAAACCAAGTAAATTGATATGATCTACATAGGACTCCAAGTTCATTAGCACAAAGAATTGATCCTATATTTAATAACAAAAGATGAAAATAACCACATCAGTAGGCATACATGTATATAAAAATGTTTGTAGAGGAATCATTAAAAACGATGCATAGATGAACAAATTAAGAATTTAAAGGAGCCATTTTAAACTATTTATAAGCTTTCAACTCAACAAATAAAGGCACCTACTTAGAGGAATAATCGACCAAGTATCCAGATATAGTCTTCCATATTCAACAGTAAACAACATGACATACTTTAACTTTAAAGTTTAAACTACCACACAAAATTATTAGAGCTATGCAAGATAAGATGTTCGTATTGAAACAATAACAAGAGTATTTCATAACAAAAGGCACCACTCGATAACTAGATCCCATGTTAGAAATGGCTCACTAGGCGAGAAGACATGCTAGAATAATCACTCAAAGACTTAGAATCCTCAACATTAGTACCATTTTTGGGGGTAAGTAGGGAAGTGCATACCATTTTTGGGGGTAAGTAGGGAAGTGCATTTTTTATAATAAAAATTCATTTTTTGGGGTAGTAAGTTTTAATATATTTTTGTTAAGTATG
>JBCEWC010022319.1:0-10078 GCA_038996855.1 Solanum aculeatissimum | reverse complement strand
TACCCCTTATCCAACAAATCTTTCAATTGGTCTTTCAACTTCTTTAACTCCGCTGGAGCCATACGATATGGGGGAATCTAAATAGGTTGAGTATCTGAAAGAAGATCTATACCAAAATCCACCTCTCTATCGGGAGGATTGCCGAACAAATCTTTCGGAAACACATCGAGAAACTCATTCACCACCGGAATCGATTCAAGCCTAGGGGATTCTCCCTCCAAATCTTTAACCCGAACTATATGATAAATACATCCCTTCCCAATCACTCTACGGGCCTTATGGCTGCTTTGTGCTTGTCTTGCCTATGTTTTTTACCAAGATAAGACTCACGGACCAGTACACAGCCCATGTACCACTGCATGGTCCATGAAGTCATTTATCTAAGAGTCAGGGTGAAACGTTTATAAGTATAGTACTACCATCTTGAAACTTTGGAAGTGAAATTTTTGTTCTAATATTGCTTGAAAGACGGGTACACAACCCGTGTTCCATCAGACGGTCCATGTTGTGGGTCTTGAGACGACCCCAAGCAATATTTTTTCTATCTGTTTCAGTAATGGTTTTCTTGTAATTTTAAATATTTCGTAAGGTCATTTTGGACATCCTATCTTCTCCTAAGCCTCTTATTTGAACTATATTCATTCACCTTCATTAAAATTTCATTCAAACATTTAGAATTTCTTCATCACTCTCTTAAGAACTCCTTCAAGGCTCTTGTGGGGATTTGACTTGGGAATCAAGGGAACCCTCTCCTTCTTCACCAAATTTTTTCTTGTTTCTTCTTGGCTAACAAAGGTCTTTAGAAATTGATTAATTACTCCTTTCAACCATGAAGACACCAAATCTATTTTACTCTTTAATTTATGAAAGTTATGCTTACTTTAATTATTTGTCTTTTCGATTATTGTTTATTTGATTAAATTGAGTTGTGAGCTATATTTAATTGATTTTTTTAAAGTAAATTAAGCACCAACATATTGAATTGTATGAACATTACGATGATTTGAATATGCATTGTCCATTGAAAGCTTGATTTAAGCATGGGTAATCTTAATTGTGATTTTAATGTGAATTTACTCATAGATTTTACTATAATTTCATCTTCTATTGTTGATTTAAGTTTTAATCCTTATTGCCCATCTATTCCTATCATCACTCATAGCATATGCATACTTGAAACATGATTTTGATGAAACTCTTGACATGGGCTAAGTCCCACGTTGACTTGACTTGACTTGATCTTGAACGACATGGGATATGACTAGAATGTGATCAAATCTTGTCTTGACTTGGCTCATTGAGCAACCTTGGGGGTTTACACTATCTTGTACTTCTCTTGAATGAGCTACTCTTATGCATTAATCCTTGAACTTAAGACTTGAACTCTTGTATGGCGTTTTAGCCTAAATATGTAAGGACTTGAACTATGGAATGGATTTTGAGCCCAACTATGCGTTATATTGATATGAAAGATAAACATTCTCTTGGGTTGTAACATAACCCCGAGTGGAATAAATGTTGGGGGGAACTATCTCCAAGGGTTACTACTCATTTCCCATAACCATGTGTCAACATGGGGTTCTCCCTTCTTGGGACTGACTTGTATTTCCCTTTTTTGGGTTGATTGAGATCTACCTAACAAGTAGTCCAATTCCAAGTAATAGATCACTTGGTCTATCTAATATCAATTGAGGTCACATCACCTTTATGACTATGATACTCTCAAATTCATGCATCATGGATTTCAGAACATGTCAATATTATGTTCTTCCTTGTATATTTCCTTATAGATATACATGCCCTTGTCATATTGTATTAAAAGTTGAACTTTACTATGTACATATACATTGAATGCCCGCATACTTAGTGTATTATATGTACTAAAACATACTCTTTTGACTACATAATATAATAATGTAAGGACTACAAACGATATCTATCTACCTTTGGACGGTTAGCTTGGTGATCTTGGATTGTTGCTAGTGGTGGGCCCTTTATTCCAAGGGAAAGACCCACCATCCTCCACCTTATGTTAAATTACTTCTTTTCTATCTTATGACTTGATGGTGAGCCCGAGATATGTTGTGGGTCTTGCCTTATCTTATGTAGAGGAATTGTTGGACATATCAGATTCTATTGTACGCTCATACTATATGCTTGTTTGAGATGTTATGGCTTTATGTTATGTGTTGACTATGATTATATTATAGTTGTGATGATGATGAAAGTCCTAAGTCCCATTCTATCCCTATAACATGAGTTATACTTACCTGCCCCTTAGTTTTTATGTGCTATATGAATCCATGAAACTCCCTACCCCTATGACATCCCCATAGCTTGAGTCCAAAGTTCTATGACCCTTAGTATTATGTGCTTTAAATGTTATTTATGCACTTCTGAACTAATGATGTGTGAATGTATGCTTCGAGGCTAGTTTGGGGACCATTAGATTTTGATTCGTCATGTCACTCCTAGGCCCTAGGCTTGGGTTGTGACCAAGATGGTATTAGAGCACTAAATTGTAAATGGTCCTTGGAGTCCAATATGTCATGTTAAGTAATGTATTTTTCATGAGTGTGTTGTGCACCATACCTATGAGTGGGAGGCTATGATGATGTTTTAGGATTTGTCTCACTTAATTTCCCCTTATGTCATTTTATGAATAATTTCGTAAGGTTTACTAATTTGATGGTTTTCTTGTCACTCACTAAAAATAGGCCTCTATGAAGAGCCTCTCTCCGTAGACAGACCTGGTTTAATAAGGAGTAGGACCCCCAAGGGCCTATAGAGGAGCAGGTAACTCATTTTGAATTCTGAAATACTGTAGCTATGTTGGCTAAAGTGGTGACCAACCAAGCCCGACTGTCTAATCCTCATTTGGGTTCCACTCTAGTCCATAGGGTGAGAGATTTCACTCGGATGAACCCTAAAAAGTTTTTTTCTTCAAAAGCTGATAAGGATGCCCAGGACATTATTGATGAGCTATCTAAGGTGTTGATTATTATGGGTGTGAGCTCTAAGGAGAAAGCTAAACTAGCTACCTCTTAGTTGAAAGATATGGTTTAGGTGTGGTATACTCAGTCGTTGGTCGAGAGGGTTGTTGATGTTAAGGTTGATTGGAATAATTTGAATTTTGCTTTTCTGGACCGATTCTTTCCTCTTAGACTTAAGGAGGCCAAAATGACTAAATTTATTAATCTCAAGCATGGTGGCATAACTATAAGGGACTATTCCGTCAAGTTCACTAAGCTGTCAAAGTATGCTCCTTTGTTGGTGGCTGACTCCCATGCAAGAATACACAAGTTCGTTGAGATATCTGATTTGGTGATGAAACAATGTCATACTACTATGCTTATTAAAGATATAGATGTTTCTAGGCTCATGACTTATGCTAAACAGATTGAGGGAGAAAATCTCAAAGAGATAAGAATGATATCTCTAAAAGAGACGACTATAATGGTGGGTACCCAAACTATAGGAGTGATGGTGGAAATATCCACTTCCATCAGATCCAAGGATCTAATGCAAAGGTTTCTAACACTAGAGTGCCTCCTCCTAAGGCACAAGTGGGAGGTGGGAAAATTATCCCTTAGTGTAGTATGTGTGGAGGTAATCACTGGGGTGAATGTAGGAAAGCTTTGGGTGATTTCTTAGGGTGTAGTGGTATGGACCACAAGGTTGCTAATTTTCCAAAAAATAAAAAGAAATATCAAATGGTTCCAGGTGGTCAGGATCAGTTGAAGGTTCAAGTCGATGGTGCTCCCAGAAGCGATAGGTTTTATGCTCTTTATGTCTGACAAGGAGTGAATGAGGCTCCGGATGTTGTGACTGGTAAGTTAAAAGCCCTTGATTTTGTTGTTTATTCCTTGCTTCATCTGGGTGTAAATTTATCTTTTGTAACTCCTCTTTTGACAGCTAAGTTTGGTTTGAGTTCTAAATTATGAAGGGAGCCTTATTTTGTCTACACTCCCGTGGGTGTGTCTGTTGTTGCTCAGAAAGTTTATCAGGGTTTTCCTATTTCTATTTTGCATATAGTCCTTCTATGTGCCTTGTCGAGCTTGAAAGGTTTGATTTTGATATCATTTGTGGGATGGATTGGTTGCATGCTTCATATGCTTGTATTAACTGTACAAACTGGGTTGTCAAGTTCTAGTTTCCAAGTGAGCCTGTTATGGAATAAAAAGGTAGTGGTACTTTTACGGGTAGGTTTATTTCCTACTTCAAGGCCAAAAGGATGATTTCTAAGGGTTGTATGTATCATATTTTTAGAGTTTCGAATGTTGAATTTGAGACTCATGCTCTTGTGTTCGTTGCCGTGGTTAATCAGTTTCCCGATGTCTTTGTCGATGATTTACTTGGTGTTCCTCTTGAAAGAGAAGTGGACTTTGACATAGATCTCCTTCTAGATACCTAACCAATATCTATTCCTCCTTACCGTATGGCTCTGACCGAGTTGAAAGTGTTAAAGGATTAGTTGAAGGACCTTTTGGAGAAGAGTCTTATTAGGCCTAATATTTCACCTTGGGGATACTCTGGTGTTGTTTGTAAGGAAAAAGGATGGATCACTCCGGATGTGTATTGACTATCGACAATTGAATAATGTTACAATAAAGAAAAAATATTTGTTGCCCAGAATTGATTATTTGATTGACAAGTTGCAGGGTGCGACCCATTTCTCAAATATTAACCTCTATTTTGTCTATCATCAATTGAAGATAAGGGGTTGTGACATCCCCAAAATGGCATTTCAAATTAGGTATGTGCATTACAAGTTTTTGGTGATGTTGTTTGGATTGACTAATGCTCCGGTTGTGTTTATAGATTTGATAAATAGAGTGTTCAAGACATTCCCTCATAGTTTTATAGTTGTCTTCATTGATTAAATACTTATTTACTCCCAAAGAAAACATGACCATATGGATCACATGAGGTTGGTTCTTCAGACTTTGAGGGTGAATCCATTATTTTCCAAATTCAGCAAGTGTGAGTTTTTGTTGGGTGAAGTGGCCTTTCTTGGTCACATTGTGTTGGGTGATGGTGTTAAGGTTGATCCAAAGAATACCTAGGCAATGAAGAATTAGCCTTGAACATTGATTACTTTTGATATTCGAAGCTTTCTTGATCTAGTTGGCTACTACTGAAGGTTTGTTAAGGACTTCTCATCCATTGCACTCCTTTGACTAAGTTGACTCAGAAGAAGGTAAAGTTTTTATGGTCTGAGATGTGTGATAAAAGTTTCCAGACTTTGAAGAATCAACTTACATCGACTCTTGTTCTGACTCTACCAGATGGTATAGATGGGTTTGTGATATATTATGATGCTTCTCAAATTGGGTTGAGTTGTGTGCTCATGAAACATGGTAAGGTGATAGCTTTTGCCTCTAGGAAATTGAAGGTGCATGAATAGAACAACCAAACTCATGATCTTGAATTGGCGATTGTGGTATTTTCTTTGAAGATTTGGAGATATTATTATTTACGGGGTTCATGTTGATGTCTTCACCGATCATAATAGCTTGCAATACGCGTTAACCCAAAGTGATCTCAATTTTTGACAATGAAAATGGTTGGAAATCCTCAAAGATTATGACATGAGTGTTCAATATCATCCTAGGTACGCAAATGTTGTTGTTGATATTCTTAGTTGACTGTCTGTGGGAAGTATGGGTCATGTTGATGAAAAAAAGAGGGATCTAGTGAAAGGAGTTTACCATATGTCTAGATTGGGTGTTAGACTCACTGATGCTAAGGATGGTGGTGTTCATGTTCAAAATGGGGCTGAATTTTCTATGGTGGTAAATGTCAAGGAAAAGCATGATTTAGACCTGTCTTTTGTTCAATTGAAGAAGTTGGTTGCCAAAAAGAATATTAGGGTTTTCTCCCAATAGGGAGATCGTGTGCTTTGGTATCTTGATCGGTTGTGTGTTCCCGATGACGATGGGCTTACAAAGGTGATCATGAGTGATGCTCACAACTCTTATTATTCTATAAATCTGTGATGTACCATAATGTATCGGGACTTGATAAAGGTATATTTGTTGCATGGTATTAAGAGGGACATAGCCAAGTTTCTGTCTGAATACCCTAGTTGTCAACAAGTGAAGGTGGAACATCAAAGGCCCGGAGGCTTAACCTAAGACATTAAGATTCCTACTTAGAAGTGGGAACATGTAAACATGGATTTTGTTGTTGGTTCACCCCATACCCATAAGCAATTTGATTTTACATGGGTTATTGTTGATCGAATGACTAAGCCGACTCATTTTCTATAGGTCAAGACTACCTACTATGCACAAGATTATGCTAAGTTGTATATTCGATTATTGGTGAGGTTTCATGGTGTGCCTATGTCTATCATATTGGATTGTGGTGCTCAATTTACTTCTCATTTTTTAGGTCGTTAAAAAGATGTGTTGGTACTAAAGTGAATTTGAGTACCACTTTTCATTCTTAAATCAATGGATAAGCTGAAAGGACAATTCAAACTTTAGAGGACATATTGAGGTCTTGTGTGTTGGAATTCAAGGGATATTATGGTGATCATCTACCACTCATTGAGTTTGTTTATAATAATAGTTTTCATGCTAGTATCAGGATGGTGTCATTTGAGGCTTTATATAGGAGGAGGTATAGGTCCCCAGTTAGATGGTTTCAGTTGGGAGAGATGGCCTTAATTAGTCCGGACTTAGTAATTCAGGCTATAGAGAAGGTAAAGTTGATTCAGGAAATGTTGAAGACGACTCAAAGTAGGCAAAAGTCATAATCGGATGTTAGGAAGAGAGATATAAAATTCCTTGTTGCTGATTGGGTGTTTTTGAAGGTCTAACCTTTGAAGGGTGTGATGTGTTTTGGTAAGAAGGAAAATCTTAGCCCTCGGTATGTTAGCCTTTATGGGGTTGTTGAGTGGATTGGCAATGTGACTTATAGATTGGACTTGCCTCCGACATGGTTTCTATTCACCCGGTCTTCCATGTGTATATGTTGAGGAAATTTATCAATGATCCTAGTGCAATTGTGCCTTTGGAAGGTGTTGGTATTGAGGAAAATATTACTTATGGAGAGATATCGATTAAGATCTTTGATAGTCATGTGAAGAGGCTTCACAATAAGCATGTGACTTCGATAAAAGTGCTTTGGAGGTATCAACGTGTAGAGAGCACTACCTGGGAAGCAAAGTTAGACATAAGGCTACGATATCCCCATCTTTTCACATATACTCAAGCCTCTAGTACTAGTTCCTCTTATTCTAAATGGTCCTAATTCCTTCAGTTATTGTGTCTCATGACATGACATGGATACATGTACACAAAAATGATTTAAAGATGTTTTGACTCACTTGATAATGATTGGACATGAGTTTTAATGACTTATAATTTTTGTTTTCAAGAAATGTTCTATGCATTATGTTTACTTAAGATGTTTCTTCTATAAATCCAGCCTTGTTCGAGCGCATTCAAAGACGAATGTTCCCAAGGGGGAGATGATGTAATGAACTAAATTTTTTAGGAGCTTATCTTATCTTAACTTTTCCAGCTCGTCTAAAGTGATTTCTTAATGTTTGAGTCTCACTTGTCAAGACTTGATCAAATGAACTCATTTGGATAAGTTCTACATGAAGATTTGTGGAAGAATTTACTTTAAACGACCCTATCTCTTAGAACGAGATGAACCAAGTGAGCTATGGCCTATCAAAGTTGAATCTCTTTGAGTTGCATTTCCAACACACTTGGTTTTACTTGATTTGGAGTTCAGATGAAGAAGTTATAAAGTTTTTCATAAAGCTGTCTATGAAAGGATTTTCTAGAAATATTTTGCTAAGGCAATGCACCAAGGGACCCCATACGGGTCATGAGAAACAAAATAGATCATGTAGGTTCCTCAAGGTCCCCAATATGAGGCGTGGTGAAGTGTTTCATGATGGTTCAAACCTAAGGAATGATTCTAAGTATGAAATTACCATTCTGGAACATGCATCAAGTTGACTAGAGGCATAGGCGGCCTGTGAAGCCTTGGACGACTCATGTGGCTGCCTTGTAAAATTCTTGCCTAAGTTTTTGGCCAAGTGAAGACTCACGGACTATTAATGGTCTGTGTACCACTGCACAGTCCGTGAAGTAGTCCGTCTAAGCGTCGGGCTTAAAATTTTCTAATAATAGAACTACCGTCTCAGAACATCGTAAGTGAAATATTTTTTCTAAGTGTTGCTTGACGAACGGGTACACGACTTGTGTTCCATCACACGGTCCATTTAGTGGGTCTTGAGATGACCCCTGGCAACATATTTTCTATCCATTTCATTAATGGTTTTATTGTAAGTTTAAATATTTACTAAGGTTATTTTAGACATTCTATGCTCTCCTAAACCTCTAATTTGAACTATATTCATTCACTCTCATTCAAATATTATTCAAACACTTAGAATTTCTTCATAACTCTCGCAAGAACTCCTTCAAATCTCTTGTGGGGATTTGACTTGGGAATGAAGGGAACACTCTCCTTTTTCTCCAAATTGTTTCTTGTTTCTTTTTGTCTAACAAAGGTACGTCATAATTGATTCATTCCTCCTTTAAATCATGAGGACCCCGAATCTCTTGTACTCTTTAATTTATGAAATTTATGCTTACTCTAATTATGGGTCTTTTGTATTATTGTTTATTTTATTAAACTGAGTTATGAGCTATGTTATATTGTTGTTTTTAAAGTAAATTATGCCCTAACATTTTGAATTGCGTGAACATTATGAAGATTTGAATATACATTCTCCGTTGAAAGCTTGATTTAAGTATGGGTAATATAAATTATGATTTGAATGTGAATTTACTCCTTTATTTTACTTGAATTTCATATTATATTGTTGATTTAAGTTTGAATCTCTATTGTCCATACATTCCTCTCATCACTCATGGCATATGCATACTTGAAACTTGATTTTGACGAAACCCTTGACATGGGCTAAGTCCCAACTTGACTTGATTTGATCTTGAACGACATGGGATATAACTAGAATGTGATCACATATTGTCTTGACTTGGCTCATTGAGAAACCTTGGGTGTTTACATTGTTTCTTCCTTAGCACACGCTAGTGTACGTGGTCTATACAACTAATATAGTGGCCCTCATTAAGAGCTGAATATCGAACCCACGGGACTCAAAACAAACTTTAATCTCAAACCAATGGTTATGTGAGAGTGGTTTTTTAAAAAGGAATGGAAATTATAAATGGAATTTAAATAACTAATTATAACTACTAATAACTACTACTTTCTATGGGATCATCAATTTAAGTACGATCCTTGGCTAGTAACCTTATTAATGCAGTTCTAGACACAATGCTTGCACTTATATTGGGTTTCCTGATTACAGATTCACAGGGTTGAAAGTACCTACGTAGGGTTGCACGCCTCTACCATCCTACACCTATTGATTGCCTAACTATATCTTTGAGCTGGAATAGACAAATTAATATGGATGCTTTAACGTTATTTTCTTGCATCTGAACCTAGCAAGTTGTAAGGGTAGTTGTCACAAGTCTCCCTTACATGAATCAATCTAGTTTCCTAGTTAATGAAGTTACATTTATTACTGTGTTTTATCCATACCAACATCTCTCGAATTCAGGATTGACAACTCATTTACCTCTTATTTGATTAGGCTAAAATGCATGGATAAAAGCAATATAAGATTAATTTGATGGAAACCTTTTCATAAACTGTGAAATTTGAAAGCTAGAACATTATCTCTTACTATTAACCTAGAATATAGAAATATTAGCCACGCATCATTCTCCTAAATAGCATAACAAAAATAACCAACATTCACAATGAAGAATTAAAGTAAAAGCTGACAAAAAGTAAACCCACGAAGGAGTTCTTAGTCGTTCTTCTTTTTCCCCCATTTGAAAAATTGCTTACATTATGTTTTCTAAATGAATATAAATGTCACAACCCGGATAGGGGGCCTAGATGTGACATGGTGAAAGAGGACCTGAAGACCCTCGATTAAGCCATCATAGCATCATTACACTCATCATCGGTTCAGAAACGCGGAAGCTAAGCATGTAGCACATAAGCTCTAAGG
>JBCEWC010022318.1:0-10078 GCA_038996855.1 Solanum aculeatissimum | reverse complement strand
TCTTTGTTTATTGCTCTTTTATTTATTATTGGTATTCTAGCTTTTCCTTTAGCGTATTTACAATCTATTATATGTTCATTTTGACTTATTACATAGTATTCTTCTGTCTGTTTTTTAACCGTCATTTTTGTAGTTGTTGTGTCATCTCTTGTCGGGCTTGGGAGATGAAAGCATATACTTTATAAGCTAAGTGAATTGGAGATATAAGCTTTTGTTTTCTTAAGATAATGTGACAAACAGAGAAGTTTCTATTTCGAGTAGGACATTTCTTTTATACATGTACAAAGAAAAATGTTCATATCTACTAGAAATATTATTGAAATGTTTGCAATCAGAAAAGATTTAAGTGGTTGGCCTGGTAATTGCTGATAATTTTGATGAGCTAGTGTAGTAGTGAAAGACTACATACCCATTATAACGAAAGACCACATACTTATTATGATGGATGATGTAGTGCTTCTGTAGATGATACTAGGCTAGTATGAATGAATGACTTGCCTCAGAGAAATAGATAGAATAATATACTTGCTTTTTCTAATTTGATGTGATAAGAAATGGTCTTGTGGAGATAGGTGGAGATCAGATCTCAATCTTTGATTTTAACCTGTGAAATGAAGTTACATTTTTATTTTCCTTTTGAGAAACTGGTTATTCGCATTCTGCAGATCCTAATATTGTCATTTTTTTGCAAGTGCCTCTTATATGAATGATTCTTATTGGACGGGAAGGTTGAATGGACAAAGAGAGAAATTCTTGGAAGATCCATTTGCGAGTTTCCATGTGATAACAAAATCTTACCTTGAAAAGAGCCAGAGACTCCAAACCATGTTTGAATAATGTCAATTGAAGGAAGGTCGCAACAAGTAGTAAGAAGAGAAAGATGATTTAGCTGTTCTCCAATCAAACCAGAGAGATGCAAACCACTTTATTATAAGTTGGAACAAAGAGATGTGTGTATCTGTATATGTTGATACTCCTCAAAAAAATCTGGGAAAAACTCGCCTAATTGTAACTGTGGTTTAGTTGATTTCACTCTAATATAATAATAAGAGAAGCATGCTTGCAAAATTTTCTCATTCATGGCTGAATTTTCTCTTGCCATTGCTCAATTCACTCTAAGTACAGAGAAAAGCTCTTGCTGTGTTCTCTAGTAGAAGAAACAGAGAAAGATGACACAGAGATACACTTGATGTTCAGTTTCAAAAAGTGATACCCTAGATGCTTTGTTTATGGAGAAGTGTGGAAAGATGAGTGGTAAGAAAATAAAGAGGGAAAGAATTAAATTGTAAGCGCCTTTTTATTATATTACCCACTGGACATATTAATTTTAACATCCAAATGTTATATTATTGTTAATATTAAATTAAAAATCTACTTTTAACAACGACAAAAAAATTAAGTCGCTATAAATACACTTTTAACGATTGGATTCATATTTCTTCGTTAAGAATTGATCATTCAAAATAGATTTTCTTGGAGAGGAATGAAGCAACCTAGGCATGCATCTCTGAACTTTCCCCAACAAATAGGATTCCAATCTTCATTCCTCTCACTTTTCCATTGAGTGTGCCATAATTGAGCCATCCCTTTCAATTATACCCTAATTATTGGAGTCATAGTCATCAACTCAATTGGAAAAACATAGTAAAATATTGCATGACATCATTAGAGACAAAATACATAGTAATACATCATAAAATCATCATTTAAATCATTGGTATGCATAATGGTATTTTTACGGAACTTAAAGAAAAGGTAAAAATCATTAAGGACTTTGTGGGTGAAAGAAACCCACAAATCAACTCACACACTTTTAGTGGAGCCTAGGAAGAAGGAACTTAGAGTTAAAAGGGGTAAAATCTTTGAAACCCTAGTTATTGTCTTGCTTCCTTGAGAGAGTATTGCCTTAGAATATTTTGAGAAGATAGAAGAATAAAAGGACTGAGGAATCCTTAGATGGTTTTAGGTCTGGTTAGGGCTTAGGGAACCTTAAAAATTGTGTAGTTTAAGTCTGGAATATGCAAAGAAGACAAAAACGCTCATCATTAAAGCTACCAAACTAAATCCATGAGACCTCGATTATGAGTCATGGAATCAACCACGAGTCATGGATTGAGTTGTCCTATTTTCCTTTTCCAATCTTCAGAGTCTAGTTTTCGACCTTCCAAACCACGAAACAAAACTAGGAACCTTGAATTGATCCATGTGTCGTAGATTAGCTCGTGGTATCCTTCCACACTTATCAAATTTTCCATTTCTCAGTACCCCATCCTCTAGACTTAACCACGAACGCATGAGCCATCTTATTGGCCATGGTTTCAATTCCAGAAACCCAACCTTTCCATCAACTCAAGCCTTCAATCTATAACCACTTTCCATGGGCAATTTTCTAGTCCATGGGTCGTAATTATCCCTCGTAAACCCCCTTGACACTTGGAAATATTTCAAAAAGTGTATCCCTATCCACAAGCTTGGTCTACGACTCGTGGATTAAACCATCGATAATGAACTAGGCTATTGAATTGGCCCTGAACTTTTCCAGTTCTACTTTTTTGCACTTCCTAAACTTCTAACTTGAGGGTCCTTACAACACCATTCCTAAAATAATTTTCAAGACAAGGTATGGGTATTTCGAATTTGTAGTAATGTCTTTGGGCCTAACTAATGCACCAATAATCTTTATAGTTCTAATGAATAGGGTATTCAATCCCTACCTTAGTTTGTTCATTGTGGTGTTTATTAATTATATTTTAATCTATTCCTAGAGTGAAGAAGAACACATGGAGCATTTAAAGGTAGTGTTACAAACTTTGAGGGAAGAGAGGTTATTTGCCAAGTTCGATAAAAGTGAATTTTGGTTGAAAGAAGTTTCCTTCCTTGGGTATGTGGTGTCGGGTGATGAGATCAAAGTGGATCCTAAGAAAACTGAAGTGGTGAGAAATTGGCCTAGGCAATTGTCTCCTATGGACATTACGAGTTTCTTATGCCTAGCTCGATATGATAGAAGGTTTCTCCTCCATTTCATAACCTTTGACTAGATTGACTTAAAAGAAAGTGAAGTTCATATGGGCAGATAAGTGTGAAAGAAGTTTTAAAACTTTGAAGGATTGATTGACTTTGGCTTCGATCTTGTCCTTGTCGGAGGAAATCGATGGATTTATTGGTTATTGTGATGAATAGGTTTGAGTTGTGTGTTGATGCAATATGGTAAGGTGATTTCCAATGCTTCAAGACAATTAAAGGTGCACGAAAAGTAACTCCCGATGCATGATCTTGATCTTGCGGCCATGGTGTTTGCATTGAACATATGGCGTCACTACTTGTATAGGGTTCATGTGGATATTTTCACCAACCACAAATTTCTCCAACATGTTTTTACTCAAAGAGACCTCAACCTAAGGCAACGAAGATAGTTAGAGCTTCTAAAAGGGTATGACATGAGTGTTAAGTATCACTCGAGTAAGGATAATGTGGTTGCCAACACATTTAGTAGAGTGTCCATGGGTAGTGTGTCTCATTTAGAAGATGATGGAAAAAAGTAGTTTGCAAAAGAAGTCCATAGGTTGGCAAGGTTAGGGGTAAAATTGAGTTATGTCGGTAATGGTAGTATTAGGTGGCTTCGAGTCTTCATTGATTAACAATGTCAAGTCTAAACACGATCGTGACCCTGCCTTTGTTAAATTGAAGTCCTTGGTGAAGGAAGAGAAAATAAAGGTCTTCTCACAATGGGGAGATGGGTTATTTTATTACTAAGGGAGATTATGTGTACCTGATGTTGATGGATTGAGAAAGTTGATATTGCAAGAAGCTCATAATGACTCTTATTCTATTCATCCCGATTCCACAAAGATGTATAGATATTTGAGGGAAATTTATTGGTGGAATGAAATGAAGAAGGATATTGCCAAGTTTGTGTCTGAATGCTCCAATTGCCAACAAGTCAAGGTTGAACACTAAAGGGCTTGTGGCCTTGCTTAAGACATTGAAATCTCTTTTTGGAATTGGAAAGAGATCAATATGGACTTTGTAGTTGGGTTTCCTAAGATCAAGAAGCACTTTGACTCCGTATCGGTGATAGTAGATGGAATAACAAAGTCATGTCATTTCTTACAAGTCAAGATAGCATATAGTGCCGAGGACTATGTTAGATTTTATATTCGGGAGTTGGTGAGGTTGTATGGGGTTCCATTGTCTATTATATCAAATTGTGGAGGTAAATTAACCTCTCACTTTTGGAAGCCATTCAAAGGGGCCTTGCCACTAAGGTGAAGTTGAGTACCGCCTTCCATCCTCAAATCGATGGGCAAGTCAAAAGGATGATTCAAATATTGAAAGATGTTGAGGGCTTGTGTATTAGAATTCAAAGAGAGTTGGGATGATCATCTACCTCTCAATGAGTTTGCCTACAATAATAACTTTTATTCAAGCATTAAAATGGCACCATTTGAGGCTATATATGGCAAACGGTGTAGGTCACCAGTTGGATGGTTTGATGTAGGTGAGATGGCTTTGTTAGGGCTTGACATAGTCATGGATGCTATTGTCACGATCTGGAAGTGGGACCTAGATGTGACATGGCGAAGGAGAACCCGAAAATCCTCGATCAAGCCATCATAACATCATTACTCACATCATCAGTTTGGAAACGCGAAAAATTAAACACATAGCATATATTTCTAGGAGAAACGGGGCTTTGGACTCAAGCTATGGGGATGTTGCCGGGAATGGGATGAACATGGATCACATAGCACATAACAAGTATTTCTAAGGGGCGGGTAAGTAAGACACAAGCTATGGGGGCATACCGGGTTAGGGGACTTTCCACATAAGCACATTCCTAACATTCATAAGCCAATACATAATCATAAGCCTAATCGGAACATCATTCCCATAATCAAATCTCAATAGTCATAATATCTCAACAAAACATAATACAACGTGTAAGAGTTTAACATGTCCAACATAGCCTCTACATAAGATAGAACAAGGCCTCGACATAATTCGAACTCACCCTCAAGTCATAAAGCAGGGAAAATAAAGCGATATGAGGAAGATAGAAGTAGCTATTGCCCTTGAACAAAAGGGCACACCACAAGCAAATAGCTTCAAAGATGTCACTCGTCGTCCAACGGGAGATAGAGGTCGTCACCGTTCCCTACATGGTTAGAACATGTAGACAACGAGTATAGGTTAGCACATAATATGCACTAAGTATGTGGGCATGCAATGCGTATGACATAATAATATGACCAAGCGAGATGACAAGGGGACAAGTGATTCGAAAAGAGTGCACATAGCTGAAAGATAAGTATATTATAGCAATATGCCATGCCATGATGCATGAAATGCTACCTACGAATCATATCATAGCGAGGATGTGACCTCAATCAATAACAAAGGGAACTCGAGCGAGCTACTACTTAGATTCAGACTACTTGCCAGGTAGATCCCTAGTCACCCTTCAACAAGGGGAATCATAACAAGTCATCCCATCTAGGGAGAAATCCCATGTTGGCACATAGTTTGATGGAAAGAAGTATGGACCCTTGGAGATAGTCCACCCTGACTCCAATCCCTCAGTACTAAGTCTCATCCCACATGAATACATATATATATATCCAAGCCTTTAAAAATGGAGGGTTGACATTCTTTTTAAAATCATACATCATTAGGCAAACCATGTCATTATCAAATCCATATCCATACTTAGGCTAGAATTTCCAAAACCATTTCCATATCAATGCAATAAGAGTAGCTCATCTACATAGCTTATCATATCAAGCCTTCATAACATATCAAAATGGTGCAAGCATCCAGAATGTTCAAAGAGCCATGACAAGAGACTATGTGATCACAAATCTTAGCATATCATATCATAACAAGAGGGGCTCGCTTCTGATTAGCTAGTTGGTGAGGCAATTGCTTACCAAGGCGATGATCAGTAGCTGGTCTAAGAGGATGATCAGCCACACTGGGACTAAGACACGGCCCAGACTCCTACGGGAGGCAGCAGTGGGGAATTTTCCGCAATGGGCGAAAGCCTGACGGAGCAATGCCGCATGGAGGTAGAAGGCCCACGGGTTGTGAACTTCTTTTCCCGGAGGGGGCCATGCCCTTAACAAGAGTTTCATCATAACCATACTTCAATACATATGCCATGAATGAGGAATCAAGTACATGGGTAATGGAGGTTCAAATCTTAAACCATAATTCAATAGATAATTCAACATAATTCATGAGAAAATCCCAATTCAAAGTATAATGCAATTTACCCATGCATATTAAACCATCCAAGGGACATACACATTAGACCTTCAAGAGTTTCAATGTACTTCATGAAATTCCAAACTTAAATCAGCTTTAAATCACCTAATTTCTACAACCCACAACTCAATTCAATTGAATACATCAAAAGTTGAAGAACCCATAATTAAAGAAAACTTAAATTCATAATTTAAAGAAAATAATTCTTGGGTCTTCATGGATGAAAGGGAATCCATGAATCAATCCCATACCTTGAGATTAATCAAGAGAATTGGATGATTTTGCAAGAAAGATGATTTTTCCTAAATTTCTTCAAGCTTTCATCAATGGAGGTCAAGAGGATTGAGAGAATATTGGTGAGGTTTGAAGAGTGTTAGAATGAATAAAAGGGAATTAGGGTTTGATTTTAGGGCTTTAGGAGACTTTAGAAAGGCTAAAAGGGGCATGGGATTAAACAAAATTACGAATTAACCATTAATGAAATGGATAGGATAAAAAATACAAGGCCTCATGGAAGGCTGCGCAGGGGTCGTGTACAGGTTCACGAGTCGTGAACCTATCCATTAGACCACACTTGGTCTCGGCATCGGCTTGAAATCTCAGGGGACTTTCTGGATCAACTCACGAGGGGTCTCACATACCATGTTGCTGCACACGGACCGTGTACTAGTCCGTGGAGCATCACTTGGTCCGGAGTCCAGCCCCGAGCCTTGACAAACTCACTGGAACACTTCACGGGGGCCCTCATAGACTGTGAAGGCTCACACGGACCGTGAAGTGGTCCGTGGAGTTCCACTTGGTCCGGGGCTTGGTCCAAACTCCAAGGAAGCCAACTGGAACAACCCACGGGACACCCCACGGACCGTTAATCACCAAACGGTTCGTGGTCCCTCACTTTGACTCCATTCTGAATCCTTTTTCCAGCATACTTCTGAATACGGGCAGTCTCATTGTAAAGGCCACAACTTTGACATCTGAACTCTGAATCAAGTGAAACTGTTGCATTATGAAGATAACTCGAAGAGCTTTGATTGGATATATAATGTCCCACACAATTTATCTCATACCAAGAGATATAGCTTCATGATTCCTAACCGGCCTTACAACCTTCCATCAAAACAATTCATTTGAGTCCGGCCACTTACATACAACTCATGACTACCAAAATTCAACCACGATGAGTTCAACACCAACCTTGACCAACCATTACAAATTTTGAAAAAACTTTGGGTCGTTACATCATCTTCCCCTTGAAAATATTCGTCCTCGAATGGGCTAAAACTATGGCTTAAGGACATCAATCAAACAAAAGACATTTTTAACCACAACTCATAATGGATCATACATCATTTCAAAAGTCATTCAAAACATCATTTAAATCATTTTCGTGCTCATGTATGCATGCAATGTCATGAAACTAAAGAAGTAAAGAATTAGAACCATAAAAAGATAGAACCTAGTACCTTAGGCTTGAGTAGATTAGAAGAGACAGGGATATCACTCCATCATGTCCAACTTCGCTTCCCATTTTGCACTCTCCACGTTTTGGTTCCTCCAAAGCACCTTGACCAAAGCTACCTCCTTGTTGCGAAGCCACTTCACTTACCTATCAATGATTTCAACCAGCACCTCTTCATAGGTCAAATTCTCCTCAACCGTCACACCGTCCAAAAGTGTAATTGCGTTAGGGTCACCAACCAGCTTCCTCAACATAGACACATGGAACACCGAATGAATGGAGCTTATGTCCAAAGGCAAATCTAACCTATAAGCCACATTGCCAACCCACTCCACAATATCATAAGGTCCGATATTTCGGGGGCTTAATTTCCCCTTCTTACCAAATCGCATGATGCCCTTCATAAGGGATACCTTCACATAAACCCAATCACCAACGTGAAATTCAAGATCCCTCTTTCTAACATTCGAATAGGATTTTTGGCGATTTTGAGACGTTCTCACTCTCTCCCTAATCAACTTCACCTTTTCTATGGCCTTAACCACCAAATCTGGGCCTAACAATGTCGCCTCATCTATCTCAAACCAACCAACCAGGGATCTACATCTCCTACCATACAAAGCTTCAAATGGAGTCATACTAATGCTAGCATGGAAACTATTGTTTTAGGAAATCTCAATGAGAGGTACATGATCATCCTAATTTTCTTTGAATTCCAACACACAAGCCCTTAATATGTCCTCCAAGGTTTGAATCGTCCTTTCTGCTTGCCCATCGGTTTGAGGATGAAATGCGGTGCTCAACTTGACATTAGTACCAAGTCCCTTTTGAAAAGACTTCAAAAAATGAGAAGTAAATTGAGTACCATGATCTGATATAATAGACCTCGGTACACCATGCAATCTCACAAACTCCCAAATATAAACCTTGGCATACTCCTCGACACTATAGGTGGTTTTAACCGGTAAAAAGTGAGTCGATTTGGTCATCCTATCAACCACAACCCATATAGAATTAAAGTGTCTCCGAGTACGGGGTAAGCCAATCACAAAATCCATGTTCACATCTTCCCACTTCAAAGTAGAAATTTTGATATATTGGGCCAAGCCACCGGGCCTTTGATGTTCCACTTTTACTTGTTGGCAATTAGGACATTCCAACACGAACTTGGCTATGTCTTTCTTCATTTCGTGTCACCAATACAACTCACTCAAATCTCGGTGCATTTTGGTAGATCCCAGATGAATAGAATATTGGGAGTTATGAGCCTCTTTCATGATAACCTCCTTTAGGCCATCAACATTCGGAACACATAATCGGCCTTGGTACCGTAACATACCATCTCCCCCATGGGACAAAAACCTCAATCTTTCCTTCGGAAACCAATTTCTTTAATTCAACTAAGGAGGGATCTAAGTCTTGTTTTTCCTTAACATCAACCACTATCGATGACTCGGATCCGCCTTGAATAAGAATTCCACCATTGTTGGATTAGACCAACCTTAATGTAACAACCCAAAAATTTTTGAAATCTACTTATGGTTGACATTATATGATATACGACAAGACATGGTTGAGTTTTGGTAGCCACGGGTTGAGTTTAAGTGGACAAATGCAAATTGGGCTAGTAAGTGGCATAGAGGGACAATTTCGGCAGTGTACTTCAAATAGTCATAACTTTTGATGTGGAATGAACCATGTGAGCTACCACACATCAAATTGAATCTCTTTGAGTTATCTTTGCAACACAAGTGGCTTCACTCAATTTGGAGTTTGGATAAGGGAGATATAGCCCAACCAGTGAGACTATCTAAAATTCGAAAGCCATTGGAGATAGGCTCAGAAAAGTGACCAAGGACATTGACACGGACCGTAAAACTTTGCATGGTCTATCTAGTGCCTCGTGGGATATCGCAGAGAGCTTGGGATGTCCTGGAACCACCCCTAAGACAAGTCTAACTAACGAGACCTTGGACAGTCCATCTGGAGCTAGACGGTTCGTCCACTGTCCCGTGAAGGTGGACAGTGGCTAGGCCAAGGCTTGGAAATGATTTTTGAGGCCAAGTGTGGTTAGACGATGCCTTGCACGACCAGTCATAAGTTTAAAGGACCATTTTGTGGTTCGTGAAGTGTAACAGAAAGTCCTCCGAGAGTTCGTATGGATATTTGGCTAAGTGCCACTGGACGGTCAAGTTGACGGGCCGTGTGCATGTAAACGGCACTGTAGCAGCCGTTTGAGCACTGCGTACAGTTAAAAGTTCCATTTTATTAATGGTACTTTTGTGATTTAACATTTCCCTAAGCCCCCTTTTGGTCCCTTAAGGTATCCTAAACCCCTAAAACATTCCCTAAACC
>JBCEWC010022317.1:0-10079 GCA_038996855.1 Solanum aculeatissimum | reverse complement strand
TGGATGCAAGTATAAGCAGTTCAACATCATTTATAAGCATTCTCATCACCAAATCTTCCCTATGCATGAACTCTACCAGAGTAATGTATATATCAAACCTATATATAATGGAAAATGCAAATCAATTTCTAGTAAAAACATTCCGGGGCAAGGGCTCACTTCTACTTTTCATCCCTTTCCCTTTTACTGATAGATATATAGGAAAGAAGCTGATATTTCTTTTTCACTTGTAAAGAAATATAGTCCTATATTTTCTTTACTCGGAATATGATTGTTGAATAGACTTTCTCAGATATTCTCATGGGGAACTTGTTGAAATTTAAGAGTAGCAGGCAAAAGATGTGAGTCCTCATACACCATAAGAGAGGTTAGGATTCTCAATTTATTTTCAAGTGAAGCTGAAGGAAGATCGGATATTTTCATTTTACTTTCAACTAAGTTACTTTATAAGGTACGCTAATTTAACCATGAGTTTATAAAATTTAATTTTGTACTTAGATCACTCAAACTTCTCATGAATTAAAAAATAAGGAAAAATAAGTATAAACTCATGAAATATAAGGCATATAAACAATTTATACAATATGTGAATATATTCACTATAAATTGCTACGGTAAGCGAATTGATCATCCCGTTAAGTCACAATGAATGGAGAAGCCTTGTTTACTTTATTTCTTTGTCAAATTATACAACACACGTGAACATATTAAGAGTGTTAGAAATATGATCTTTTGCTATTTGCTGGTGTTTATTGATATTGATGATATAGATATGCAAGTTAGAATGGTGGAGTCCGGTATCGAGCACAGTGGGAGAGGGAGACACACCCACCACAACCTGGACTAGGGTTGTGGGTCTTCCTCTGCACCTCTGGTCGCAAAGATTTTTTAGAGCCATTAGAAACCTTTATGGAGGATGGATCGAAACAAAGGAAGAGACGAAGCTTCGTAACCATCTCAAATGGGCAAGAATCCGTGTGCAAGGATATGGCATAAAAGTCTCCAGGGAGGTGTCCATAAATAGTGCCAGCATGATTGTTTTCTTGCAGCTGTCGACTGAATTACCGACGAGGCTTTACATTGGAGATGAAAAAGGCCCCAATCATTTGGTCCAGCAGATTTCAGCTCTTTACCTAAGGATAATAAGGGGAAACCTTCAATTGATAGACTGAAGTGACATGCTTATTTGGTCCAGCAGATTTCAACCCTACCCTAAGGACAATAAGGGAAAACTTGCAACAGACAGACTGAAGTCATTTTGCCAATACAAATGGAGTTAAAAGTCTCTAAAATACACAAGTAGGCCGGGTTTTGTATGCATATGAGATTGGCCCAATTTCTTTTGAAAATAAAAGCCCAATTTCAATTAAAGAGAAATCCAGTGAAAAGCATAAGTGAGCATGTGAGTCTTTTTAAAGACTTAAGCAATCTAAAATTGAAAGACAGTGACTTCTTGAAGTCATTCAGTGACTGGGAAAACATAATACAAATACTTGACGCCTCCAGTATGCCGGAGGAGAGGAGCAAAATGGGAGCTTCAAACATACAAATAGAGGCAATAGCTGACCAAACTCTAGAGGTCGGAAATAAATTATCCACAAGAGAGAGAGTTGACGCTATGAGGGCTTGTGAATCATAGGAAGCAGGAAAGGAGCTACAAATCAAACCGATAATCGAATCAAGAGAAGACAACTACAACCCCCAAAATAGAGGAATTGGCAAAAATGAGTTAAAAAATCTAAAATCGAGTCTAAATGAAGAGGTAGAAGGGGTCAGGAATAGGGGGATAAATTTATTTTTGAATTATAAATGAAAGTCAAATTAATCACTTGGAATGTGAGGGGGCTCAATTGTCAGAGTAGCAGAGTATTGATCAAAAGTTTATTTCAGAAGTGGTAGACTAACATATATTGCTTGCAAGAAATGAAAGTACATAAGGGAGTAGAAGACTTATCCAAACAGCTTTGGCCATGCAGATGGATGAAATGTGGGTATCCGGAGGCAGATGGTAGAAAAGGGGGAATCTTAATCATGTGGGACAGTAGAAACTGGAGGGGGACTCAAGTCAAGATGGGCCAACATTTCATAACCTATGAATTTGTCTCAACTCAAAATTCTTTTACCTGGTACTTAACAGGGGTGTATGCTCCACATACCAGAGAAGAGAAATTAGTTTGCTGGAAGAGATATCTACAGTTAAAGAAATATGTGGGGGACCTTGGGTGGCGTGTGGTGATTTCAACACAATCAAAAGTATGGGAGAAAGAAGAGGGTGCAATAGAATCACTAATATAATGATTGAATTTACAAGGTGGATTGAAGAAATGGAACTGCTTGATCCTCACATGAGTGGAGGAAAATTCACATGGTTTAGGGGAGTCAATCGTCCTAGTGCTGCTAGACTCGATAGATTCTTGTTCTCTATGGAGTGGGAGGAGAGCTTCATGAATATTAGGCAAATTCTGATGCCTAGAGCAATGTTTGATCATTGTCGTATCACTCTAGAATGTGGAGATTGGGAACATAAAAGATCAAACTTTAAGTTTGAAAATTGGTGGTTAAAAGTGGAGGGGTTCCAGGAGTTGGTACATTCATGGTGGAATGAGTTCAGTGTGGAAGGTTATCCAGACTACAAGCTAAAGGTTAAACTTAGAATGCTCAAACAGAAGCTGAAAGATTGGAGCAAAGCCACCTTTGGGGAAATTTCCATCAAGAAGAATAGTTTACTAGAAGAGTTGGCAGGAATTGATCTGATAATGGAAAGTAGGGACCTAACAGAGGAAGAAATGATGGTAAAAGTAACCATTGCAGTTGAATTGGAAGATATTGCTAAAAATGAAGAGGCAAAATAGAGACAGAAATCCAGAGTGTTGTGGTTGAAGCAAGGTGACAACAACACAGTTTTTCTAAAGAATGGCAACTGATCACAGATGATTTAACACTATCAACATATTAGTGGTTAAAGGGGAAGAAATAGTAAAACCTGATGAAATTAAGACTGCTATGATTGAGTTTTATAAAAGACTTTACTCAAAAGCAGAAAGTTGGAGGCCAGGTTTTGACATGATAGATTGCCTAACCATTTCACAATAGGAACAAGACTACCTTCAAAGAAGAGGTGTTGAATGTAATCAAGCAATGTGATGGAGGCAAAGCCCAAGACCCAGATGGTTTGACAATGAGTTTCTTTGAAGTTTGTTGGGACACTGTGAAGAAGAATCTTATGGGAACTGTTCAAAATTTCATCAGAAAGAGTTATATGAAAAGTCTTTCAATGCAACCTTCAGAGCCTTAATATCGAAGAAAGCAGGAGTTGAAGAGCTTTAGGATCTCAGACCTATTAGTCTATTAGGAAGTGTCTACAAGATACTTTCCAAGCTTATTACTCAAAGATTGAAGTCAGTTATGGGGAAAGTAGTGAACGAACACCAAATGGCTAAAAGGTAGGCAGATTATGGATGCGGCTCTCTTAGCAAATGAATTAGTGGACTCCAGAGTGAAACAAAATATTCGAGAAATCTTATGCAAACTTGACCTAGAGAAGGCATATGATCATGTTAATTAGAAGTTTCTACTGAAGGTTCTAGAAGACATGGGCTTTGGTAAAAAAATGGGTCAACTGGATACGTTTTTGCATCTCTAATGTAAAGTTCTCTTTGATTATAAATGGAAATAATGAAGGCTTCATTTTATCTGAGAGGGGGTTAAGGCAAAGTGATCCTTTATCACCTTTTTTGTTTTCTTAGCTATGGAGGGGCTTAATCACATGATCAGGAGGGAAAGAGAAAATGGTTGGTTAAAGGGTTTTCAAGCTTAGGTGCAAAGACACAGAGAAGATGAAAGGGTGGTGATACATCTGCTCTATGCAGATGACTCGCTAATATTTTGTGAAGAGGAAGTATCACAGATCAGACATATTAGGGCTATCCTCACTATTTTTGAAGGTGTTTATGATCTTCATGTCAATTGGAAAAAGAGTTGTCTTTACCCAGTGAGCAAAGTTGATAATATGGATATGTTAGTAGGTAATCTTGGATGCCAAGTAGCTGCCTTACCCACAAAGTACTTAGGAATGCCCCTAGGTGCAAAGAACAAAGAGATGGAGGTCTTGGGAGAAGTGCTAGAGAGATGTGACAGGAGATTGGCAAGATGGAAGAGTCAATATTTGTCCTTTGGAGGGAGATTAACGCTAGTCAAATGTATCTTGGATTCCCTTCCTTCTTATATGATGAGCTTATTTTCTCTACCAAAGAGTATTGTGAAGAGAATAAATTTGCTCATAAGAACCTTTTTGTGGAATGGAAACAAAGAGCAGAAAGGTTACAACCTCGTAAAATGGGATTCTATAACACTTCACAAGAAGCAAGGGGGATTAGGTATTAAGAAACCGAGTCTCCAAAATTCTTATCTTTTGCAAAAATGGCTATGGAGGTTCTGTGTTGAGGATATGCCATTATGGAAAAGGATCATCATTGAGAAATTTTGGGTTCAAGGTCACTGGATCACTGATGATGTCCTTGGAACTTTTGGTTTTAGTATCTGGAAGACTATTCGGAGACTTTGGCCCCACTGTCAAGAAAATATTCAACTCAAAGTGGGTAATGACTTGAAGATTGAGTTCTGGAATGAACCTTGGATAGGTGAAAGGAGCTTGAAATCTCTCTTCCCTGATATGTTCCTCCTCAGTCGACAGTCTAGGGCCACTATTGCTCAAATGTGGAGCATACAAGGTTGGAATTTCAACTTTAGAAGGGCCTTAAATGATTGGGAGGTTCAAAGAGTTGCAAATTTGCTTATGGTGATAAATGATTTCAACGGAACTACCAATACACTTGACAGACCAGTGTGGAAACTTCACAACAAAGGTGTGTTCACTGTGAAGTCATGCTATTGGAGAAGAAATACTAGCCAACAACAAATTAGGGAATGGCCTTGAAAGCTAATATGGAAAGACAAAGTCCCCCTTAAAGTTACTTGTTTTGTGTGGTTGGTTTGCAGGAAAAGGTGGTTTGACACATGAAGTACTACAGAGCAGTGGTAGAAACATTTGCTCCAGATGTTTTATGTGTGACCAGGATGCTGAAATAAATAGTCATCTATTTCTACACTGTAAAATAGCTGCAGATTTGTGGAACATGTTCTTGTGTATAGTTGGAGTGAGTTGGGTGGTTCCCAAAACTACTAAAAGTATGATGGACTGCTGGAAAGAAATTGAAAGAGGAGAGTCAGAAGAGGACGGGTGGGAATTGATCCCTGCGAGCATCTGGTGGACATTGTGGATGGAAAGAAATGCAAAAGGCTTTGAAGATAAAAGAAACAATATTCAAAAAATCAGAATGAATTGCCTTAGTCTTCTACATTTTTGGTGTAAACAGGATATGATGGGGGATATAGAACCTTTTGTTGACTTTATAGGGAAATTGTAAAGCTCCATAGACTAGTTCTTATACTCTTATGTTTTTTATCCATGTGATGTAAGTGCTCACCCTCATCTTTGTTTGGATGATGGAATTATGTGAATATGTTGTTACCCGTTCCTTAAAAAAAAAGATATGTCAGTTATTCTACTTTTAGTTAAAAATAATAATGATCTAACTTGTGGATGATAGACTTTATGTACTTCAGTAAACTGCTCAACTTTATGTTGATTTTGTGTAGCTTTCTGGGCTTAAACTGACGTAATTGTAATGTGTCCCATTAAACATTTTTAAGTAGTTGATCAGATTAGGGGAACAAATGGAGACAGAAAAAAGTAACAATACATATTAGGTAAGTTGCACGACTCTTCAATATCGCACCCATGTCGGATGTTTCGAAAATACACTATTTTTGGTGAATCTGACACACACCCGTTGACATTTTTGAAGAGTACGAGTAACATAACATATTAGATGCAAGTTTGGGAACTTGTTGCCGTCTCCTATCTTGCATGTTTTCTTAGATCCCATTTTCATGTAAATGTATGATTGTATCCATTGGGAACACAATATTGACGTATAGTTCAACTTTCATTTTACCTCCAGTTGCTATCAAAATAGATCCAACACTTGGCCATTTAACAACCTAATCCATGAGTTTGCACTTTACATGCTACCTATGCCAGTTCTTCATTTTCCCTTACACAAGTTTTGTTAATATTTTTTATTAGCTCTCAACACTTTTTGTCCTCAATACCCTCTCATGTACGATCTTGTTACGTATAGCAATCACAAAAAGGAAGCACTAAGATCATCAAATAGAACCTAAAATTCTGAAACATAAGATGGGATTAAATGTAAATCCACCTGATCGTGAGTCTATTCAAAATCCGGTTTGTGGCTTGAACTTTCCTCCACCTACTTTGACTTTATTAATTGGCTGTGAAACGTAGCATTATGTTTTTCCACCATCTTTATTGTCCTATCATGCATTTGATGTCACATTTTCTGCTACTCTATTAATCTTTTTTTTTTGTGTTTAAATGAGCATAGCCTTCGACCACTACCATAAGTCATTGGGAGATTGTCACGCCTCAGGAGGGTACCCTAGATGTGGCCGGCACTCAGAGACTAATGCTAGCCCCCAAGCGAACCACTCGACTTTGTCACATTCGTTCAATCGTAATCTAATAGAGGAAGACCTCAATGGTAAGGAAATACTCAATGAAATAATATGATAAAATGATAATCCAAGGCCAAAAGCCAAACAATCTATCCATCGACTAAGTAAGACTAGTGCGAAAGAAACTAGTCAGGAAATAACATCAAAACATAACTTGACAGTCAAGTCTATGAAGCCTCTAAACATTTGACTAAGTGGTGCCAATGACAGGTCCATGACTACCTCAAAAATAAAATAGAAAGTCTAACTCAAAGCTAATAAAGATAAAACATGTCATCCTCCGAAAGTAGAGGAGGACTCATCAATCAGTTGAGTGTAATAGATCCTCAACGATACGCTTGTTGATGACCGCTAGTACCTGTTTCTGCATCATGAAACGATGCAAGCCCAAATGGGCATCAGTACGTGAAATATACTGGTATGTAAAATGGTAGAATGAAACATATAAAGGCAGAATAACATCAACTCAAATAGCTCAACTCTAGAAGTAAGGAACTTAGTCATCAAGTCAAAAGTCTAAAGTAAGAAATACAGTGTAGACAATGACCAGTCATATATTATTTCATCCCATCCACTCAGAGTACTATCAAGACCTATTTGGGAGTTTCTCTAACCGACAACCATCACCTATGAGCCGGTGATGATACAATGAAGCGATGTCGTTGCCACATCTATCCAATACCTTGTCAGGCTAAAGGACATCACATCAGTGGATCAACAATAATAACATCAAGTCCTCTTTTCGGGACAATAAGGAAATATCTGATTTTACGGTTCAATCCTCTCTTACGCTGGCAACGTAGTTATTTAGTTTGAGTTGGACTTACTCTTACTTAATTTGGTGCTCAATACTCCTCCCAAGACTCATCATGCTCATAAGACCTCAACTCTATGGTTAACTCATTCATCTAGTCTCATTTGACATTCGTCAGCTCGGTTCATCACATCACTCATCAACTCTTTGGTTACATTCTTTCAAGGTTCAGTTTTTGACTTGTAAAGACTCAATCACGCATCATTCGAACTTATAGCATTCAAGAGACAATAATACAGTTAAAGCATTTAAGGATTCTATAGACTAGTTAGGTTCAAATTATACTCATGCATACTCATTTAAATGTAATATTTAAAAATAACAAGAATTCAGTCTAGGGTTCATGTCAAAAAATAAAATCATAAACTTCTAGTATTTAATTCATAAAAACTGTAATTCATGTAAAATTATATAGGTATACATTAGAATTTCAGAAAAACTTTCAAGAAACATCCATGGAAAACTTAATTCATCAACTATTCCATCAATTCAGGTTATGGGGCACATGGAAGAACAAAATCCATGTTTTGGTTAGCCTTACATACCTAGAATTACAGAGTAAAATTGACACTTCAACGATCCCTGACTCGAACGCGACACTCTATGTCCAAAACATCCAAGATTTTAATTAAAAAGGGATAGGATTTGACAAAATTACCCCTCTTTAAAACTGCCGTAAGGGTCCATGAGACCCCATCTACGAGCCGTAGAACGTTCTACGGGCCATAGATGGATTTTTGTAGATGGGAACAACCAAGTAATTTGTCTACTGGAATGTCCCACGAAACCTCACCTACAAGCCGTGAAACTCTTTAAGAGTTGTAAGTCCATCTCGTGGATCCGGGTGTATAAAGTTTTGAGGTACTGGAACTCGATATGACACCTATTCTACGAGCTGTAAAAGGTAATACGAGTCGTCTAGTAACTCATAGTTTAAGATACTAAAAGTTCAATTTTTGGGGCAAACTAGAACCTTTCACGAGACCAATCCACGACCCGTAGAAGGCTTTACGATTCGTAGATGGATTTGTGAAGTCTGGAGCTAAAATTTGACTTTTTGGACCTTTCCACGAAACCCCACTTTATGAGTCGTACTTCAGTCCACTACCCGTATGTGGTTTCGTGGATCTACTATGTTCTGGAAGTGTTCAGTAAAATGACCATAACTTTTAACTTCAAACGAGGTGAAACCAGTTGCATTGGAAAGATAATTCAAAGAGCTTTCATTTGATAGATCATGGGACCTAATTCTTTGTGTGCTAAGAGTTATGATAGTTTAAAGTCGACCCTTGTATAATTGATCACTAGAAACTCAATTTATTGGAAAGTTTTGAACTCGTCTAAGTGTTAGAAGCCTCTTATGGCCCTAATACACTTCTCATATATAAGAATGAGTCTCGAAACATAGGTACATGTGAGGATAGAGTTACGGGGTGTCACAGAGATCAAGAGATCCTCCTCTGTAAAGAAGAGAGGCTAGGACTTTGAGGTTAGTTATGAGTTCTGAATTCTAGAAATAACAACTTACTGAATTTTGGGCCAAAGCTACTTCCTTTTGTTGAATCCGTGGAGGACAAACTTATAGCAATACGTCTGTCTCTGAGTATTCTTGAAGCTAAGTTTAGCTTTCTTCCCCAGTGTAAAGGATTAGTAGTCATTTTAGAGTGAGACATGCTTTAATGAAACGACATTATCATTCCAGACTCTTATATCCGACCTCCTAACTTGGTCGAGTTTTTGAAGAGTTCAAGCAATATAACTTTTCTTAGGCCTAAGGTTTAAATTCTTTTACTCTAATATCATACAAAGATGCTTGGTAACAAATTTATAATCCAAATTGTGTTCTTAATGTGAACAGAAAATAGTTATGTATTTCGAACAATTTAGAATAATAAAGTGTGCATCAGATTATTTTAGTAGTTTGTTTTGACTCTTAAGATCAAATTTTCATTAAACTACAAAATGGTTTGTCTTGGATTTCCTGTAAAACTTAAACATCTTTAGTTTACCATTTTGTATGATAAACAAAGTGTTTTGGTGCATTTGATCATATTTCTTAAATAATTTGTCTGTTTGATGTGCAAATATTCTCAACTGCAAAAATCGTGATCAGTTATTTGATTAGTTTCAGTGGAAGAATTACAATCCAAATACTGTTTCTGTTGAAGCATCATTACCTTTTATATTGTTGTTTTGTTTTAGAAGCAGGATTCTAAATATAAGGAAACTAATTTCTTTCTAGCTACATCTATGTATATTTTACCATAATATTATCTTAGTAGTCATAGTACTGCTTGGTAGTTTTCTATCTTCTATTTCTGTTGCTCTCTTGTTTCATGTACCTCGACTATCGTATTGTAATTTTTGTTAATTTTTTTTCGGGATTGATTTTTTTGAGTCAAAGGGTTAATTGAAAACAACCTCTCTGCTTCTAAGGTAGTGGCCGGATAAGATCTACATATTTATACATGCTATCATTTCCAAATCCCACTTTGGAGGACAACAATGGATATGTTATTATTGTTGTTGTTGTCCTTTTCATTTTGGTTCCTAATTTATTGGGTTTTACAGGTTGATCCTGTTAGCAAGATGGACAACTCACAAATCATGAATTAATGGTGAATGATTGTATATATCAATATTGTAAATAATTGTAATTATAAAG
>JBCEWC010022316.1:0-10080 GCA_038996855.1 Solanum aculeatissimum | reverse complement strand
ATGATGGCTTGATCGAGGACTTTCGGGTTCTCCTTCGCCATGTCACATCTAGGCCCCCTATCCGGGTCGTGACATAATACTCTCTCATCAGAGAATGAATTATCAATATCCACCCAGCATCAAACTTTGCCATGGCCTCATCCTCTAATCTGGATACGTGGTCTGCAACTTGATTTTCTGTCCCTTTTCTGTCAATCACGTCAAGGTCAAACTCTTAAAGAAGGAGTACCCATCGAATCAACCTCGGTTTGCATCCTTCTTCGTCATTAAGTACTGCAATGCTGAATGGTCAGTATGTACAATGGTTTTGGTCCCCAAAAGATAAGACTTGAATTTCTCAAAAGCAAAGACCACTGCAAGTAACTCTTGCTCCGTGACAGTGTAGTTTTTTTGTGCATCATTTAGGGCTTTTCTGGAATAATATATGGGATGTAAGATCTTCTCTCTGCGCGGTCCCAATACCACACCAAGTGCATCACATATGATCTCGTAGAGCTTTGACAGTTTAGAGAAATAACAATAGGAGTTGATATCAACTTCTGCTTCAAACGTTCTTAGACATGCATTATAAAACAAGAACTTAGTCTTCTTCTTAAGTAGTTTGCACAGAAAGTGTGCAATCTTTGTGAAGTCCTTGATAAAGCACCGATAAAATCTTACGTGACCTAGAAAACTTCTCACACCTTGGACAGAGATGGATAGAGGAAGCTTTTCAATCACCTCTACTTTAGCTATATCCACTTCAATGCCTTTTCTAGAGATTATGTGCCCTAACACAATGCCTTCCTTCACCATGAAGTGACACTTTTCCCAATTTATAACCAGATGGAATTATTCACATCTCTGAAGCACCGTATGCAAATGCTTCAAGCAATCTTCCAATGAGTCACCAATAACACTGAAGTCATCCATGAATACCTCAATCATGTCTTCCACCATGTTTGAGAAGGTGGACATCATGCATTTCTACAATGTTGTTGGTGCATTGTATAGCCCAACGACATCCTTTTAAATTTAAAGGTGCCATAAGGACATGTGAAGGTTATTTTCTCTTGGTCCTTTGGAACAATGGAGATCTGATTGTAGCCTAAGTAACCATAAAGAAAGTAGTACCAACCCTTTCCTGTCAAACAATCCCATCGAGGCATTGATCTTCCTATAGTCTATACATACCCTCCATCTTGTGACTGGTCGCATGGGGATTAATTCTTGCTCGCATTTGGGACCTCTGTGATATCTCCCTAATGTGTTATCGAAATACAACATTTTTTATGCTTAAAACATAGGATTTTGTATGTTCTCAAAGCAATGTTAGTAGGTTTGATGTGTTTTCATATTTTTTATGGGATTATAGGGTTGACATGATTTCTGGACGAAGTGTGCTGAATTTACAGATTTTGAGGATCCACAAAACCCTTTATGGGTCATGGAAGATTTCACGGGCCGTAGAAGAGGATTAGTAGAAAATTTCAGTGAAGGAAAATTTTCTTAACAAGAACTCTATGAACAAGCATATGACTCATAAAGCATTTCATGAGTCGTAGAGTTGATATCATACCCTGTGAATAAAAAAGTGGAGAAGTATTGAAAGTTCATTCGACTAAACCCTCCACGGGCCGTAGAATCTTATACAACCTATAGATGGGTCTCGTAGAATATCACTCCAGCTTTGTAAGAGAGAAGAATGAAACCCCATTTACTGGTCGTGGAACATTATACGACCTATAGAAGATGCTCGCTGAACTTGCCGACCCAGTTTTCCTATTTTTATTTGGTTTTATATTTTAGACATTACAAATAGATTTTTAGGTTATTGTTTAAGAGAGAGGATGGAGAATTACCAGTAGTTATACATTTTGGAATTTTTACAATATTTTGTGTTCTTGATTCGTACTTGTGATTTCTATTGAAGAGTTGGATTTTTTGTGCTTAAATTCATTTATGTAAATACTTAATTATGTTATTATATATCATGATTCTTGCATATACACTGATTAGAGTAGCTAAATCTATAACTAGGGTTGTGAGAACCATGAAGAACTAACAAAGTAAAATCAGATAATTCGTAATTCTTAAAAAGTATGTATGAATGTATTGATTAATTTTCCTTGCTTTGCTTGCTTTTTAACGGTGGCCAACGTTAGAACTCACCTAGTGTTACTTGTCAGATCAAGGAGGTAATGAATAGGAAAAAAGAATAATTAATAGGATTTGATTGATATTTTCTCATCTAATCAACCAAACTGGATCAAGGGGAGGTTGTACTGGGACAATAGGTACGGGTTAGTAATGTCACACTGTGGAGATGAATCAAATCCTGCAGTAAAATTTACTTCTCTACTGGATTAAAGGGTTAGGTAAACTTAACTTACCATTCTGCATCTACACACCAGAAAAGATTATAATTATCTGGTAATACTGAGTTAGGGAAACATGGGGAACACATTACTCTAGTTATCTCTTCTACGGATTGCATAACACTTACACTAGTCTAGGTTTAATTTTCTTGCAATTTAAAACCCCCCTCTTTTTGGGAAATAAGTAGGTGAATTTCTCCACCTTACTCTGAATTGATCGAAAGTCTATCATGTTTTGTGTGGGTTCGCCCGAACCTTAGTTAGGTTATATATATTGATAAAGATAGTTTTTACCTTTAAAAAGAGGTGTAACTTGGGCGAAATCAAGATTTTGGCACTATTAACGGGGAATATGGCTAGACTTATTTAATTCAAGTAGATTGAGAGTTTACCCTTATTTCCCTTATGTTACGTTTTTTTATTGTTATTCTATTTTAGTAGGCAGGTGTAATGAAGAATGGTCCACATCGATAGAACCATGCTGAAAGTGAGGAGAAATCAGAAGTGTCAATTAAAGAAAGGTTAGGTGTCGACACTCTGGAGGTAGTATTAATGAACTTTGAAAGTGACCGAATCCCAAACTATGATGAGACAGTAAAAGCTCTGGAGTATCTGGTTTCTCTAGATGTCAAGCTAAGCTTGAATTGGATTTGAAATATCGGGAGTCACCACCTACGAGACCATCCGTTAAGGAGCCACTAGTGTTAGAATTGAAGGTTATTCCAGCCCATCTGAGATATGTGTTTTTGGGTGCTAAAAACACATTACTTGTCATTGTTGCTGCTGATCTAATAGATGAATAGGTGAATGCGCTAATCGTGGTACTCAAACAGTTCAAAAGGGCTATTAGATGGACAATTGTAGACATCATTGGTATTCCACCGGGGGTATGCACTCATAAAATTCATTTGGTCAAAGGATATAACCCAAGTGTTGAACATTAAAGGTGCCTCAATCTACCCATGTAAGAGGTAGTGCGCAAGGAAATCATCAAGTGGTTGGACGCAGGTGTAATATATTTAATTGCTGATAGTGAATGGGTAAGCCTGGTCCAACGTGTCCCAAAGAAGGGAGGTATCACCGTGGTCCTAAAAAATCACAGGATGGAGGGTGTGCATGGACTACAGGATGCTCAATGTCGCAACAGACAAGGACACTTCCCTATGTCGTTCATGGATCAAATGCTAGATTGTTTTGCAGAAAAGGGCTGGTACAACTTTCTTGATGGTTACTCAGGCTACAATGAGATCTCCATCACTCTAGAGGATCAACGGAAAATAACATTCATATGTCCCTATGACACTTTTGCATTCAAAAGGATGTTATTTGGGTTGTGCAATGCATTGACAACCTTCCAAAGATGCATGATGTCTATCTTTTCAGACATGGTGGAAGACACTATTGAGGTATTTGTGGATGGCTTTAGTGTGGTGGGTGACTCATTTGAAGATTGTTTAAAGCATTTGCATGCGGTGCTTCAGAGATGTGAAAAATGCCATTTGGTTCTGAATTGGGAGAAGTGTTACTTCATAGTGAAAAAAGGCATTGTGTTATGGCACAAAATCTCCAACAATGGCATTGAAGTGGATAGAGCTAAAGTGGAGGTGATTGAAAAGCCTCCCTCATCTATCTCTGGCAAAGGTATGAGAAGTTTCCTCTGCCATGCAGGTTTCTACAGGCACTTCATAAAAGACTTCTCAAAGATTGCACACATATTGTGCAAACTACTTGAGAAGGATGCTAAGTTCATATTTGATGATGCATGCCTGAAAGCATTCGAAGGGCTAAAACAAAAGTTGATTTAAGCTCCTATCATTGTTGCTCCAGACTAGTCAAAGCCCTTTGAGATAATGTATGTGCAAGCGCAGTAGCATTAGGTGTGGTATTGGGATAACACCTTTAGAAGATTTTACATCCCATATATTATGCCAGTAAAGCCCTAAATGTAGAGCAAAAAACTACACTGTTACAGTGCAATAATTACTTGTAGTGGTCTTTGCGTTTGAAAATTTTAGATCTTATCTTTTGGGAACCAAAGTCACTGTACACACTGACCATTTAACATTGCGGTATTAATGGCAAAGAAAGATGTAAAATTAAGGCTAATTCGATGGGTACTGCTTCTTCAAGAGTTTAAATTTGATGTGATTGACATAAAGGGGATTGAAAATCAAGTTGTAGATCACCTGTCTAGACTAGAGGATGAATCCATGGCAAAGCTTGATTATTGGGTTGAGATTGATGATTCCTTCCATTCTTAGAGAGTGTTAGCAGCATCACATGACTTGATACCATGGTTTGCAAATTATGCAAACTATTTGGTATAGTGATGTTGTACCACTAGATTTGACTACTCACCAGCGCCGTAAATATATGTCCGATGTGAGGAAGTTCTTTTGGGATGACCCATACTTGTTCCTTGTATGTGCTGATAGGATTATTAATCGCTGCATTCCTGAGATAGAAATGATGATCATTCTAGAGGCATGTCACTCATCCCTTGTAGGTGGGTATCATAGTGGAGTTTGAACAACACATAAGATCTTGCAGTGGGTCTATTATTGGCCAACCATCCACCAAGATGCCCATGACTACGCCAAAGCTTGTGGTAGATGCTAGAGAGAAGGTGATGTTTCCCGGAAGCATGAGCTCCCTCTAAACCTCATTATGGTGATTGAATTATTTGATGTATAGGGGATAGATTTCATGGGCTCGTTCGTCAGCTCGCATGGAAACAAATATATTTTGGTGGTTGTAGACTATGTCTCAAAGTGGGTAGAGGCAATGAAACTTCCCAACAATGAAGGTAAAAGTGTCACAACTTTCCTAAAAAGGAACATCTTCTCAAGGTTTGGTACCCCTCGAGCAATTGTCAGCGATGGAGGTTCTCACTTATGTAATAGGTTGTTCAAAGCCCTACAGGAAAAATATAGAGTAAAACATAATGTGACAATCCCTTACCACCCCCAAGCAAACAGGCAAGTAAAGGTGTCAAATAGGGAGATAAAACAGATTTTCTCCAAAATTATGAATGCAAACCAGACTGATTGGTAGTGCAAGCTTGATGATTCATTATGGGCATACCGAACTACATTCAAGACTCCCATAGGTATGTTTCCTTATCAACTTGTCTTTTGTAAAACGTGTTTACTGGTGGAGCTTGAACACAAGGCTATGTGGGTGCTCAAAAAGTTAAATCTAGAATGGAATAATGCAGCAATATCAAGGCCGAACCAACTAAATGCGTTGGATGAATTCTGCTTAAAGGCATATGAGAGTTCAATCCTATATAAGTAATGAATGAAGCTGCAACATGATCATCGCATAACAAATTGCCATTTTGCGCTGGGATATTTGATGTTGTTATATAACTCCAAATTAAGGTTTTTTCCCTGGAAAACTCAAATTGATATGGTTGGGACCTTTTAAAGTGTCACAATGTGTTCGACCATGGAGCTATTGAGTTGGAGAAAACATATGATGCAATATTTAAAGTAAATGGCGAAAGAGTCAAACTATATCTTGGAAATGCTAAAGAAGTTAAGACCGTGGAGGCATGGGAACTTGATGAAATCTGAGTAATCAAGTAGATCAAGTTGTGATGCGACATTAAATCAGGAACTACTTAGGAGACAACCCAAGCAGAGGCGTGGTTAGGCACCCAGGTATATTTTCTTTTTGACCCATGTTCTTTATTTTGATAGTTTGCGTGTATTGCGGATAATACTCATCTTTTCAATGGGGTGTGGGTAGTTATATGCCTCAGTGAAGTCTGAGTAGCTATGGCCTATAACTATCTCAATTTTTGAATCCGAGGGGTTTTCTCACCTGTGTTCTATTTCCCTGGGGATATTTAATTTCTGTTGAACCAACATATTTAGGATGTATAGGTTGTATTAATAGCATATAGTATTGATGTCTATGGGATGATGTTTGTTTTTAGTGAAAAATGATAACCTATATATTAAAGTAAGTTAGTGGGGTTAAATATTTTTACTCCATAAGCTGAGAAACAGAAATAAAAAAGAGGAGAAAACTCACCTGCCAACGTGGGAGCCAAACAATTTTTTTTCCAGATAAACATTGTCTCTAATCCATAATGATAAGCAACTATCTTGTGGGAATGTATATGTAATGTTAATTACCATTGCTATAGCTTTTTTTAAGTTGAAAAGAGAATGGAAATTTAAGATATGTGTTGCACGTTTCTTGAGAAAAGATTGGGGACAAGATATGACTTCTAGTAATGCCATTGAGCAACAACTAAAGTCATAAGAGATATTAAATGTTTATAGGGTAGATAGAATTGAAAATTTTATATTATGCAAGCAATTTGAAATTTAGGAGTGATCAAGGTATTTTCTTTTCTTTTTCCTCATCTATGAAATTCCGTTAGTGTTTTAGGTTCTCCGATTTGGCAAGCATATTACTATTTTTATGTGCCTTTGGATGTAAATGTATACATATATATATTTTTGTTTTAATATTGGAGAAATTAAAACTTAACCCTAGGCTTTAAATTTTGGGAATTTACTATGAAATTGGTTAGTTTTGGGGTCTAGGCTAGACGTATAGTGATATGAGTATTGTTAGTTTTGAAATCTTATTATGAATTTTTATTTGATTAGATCATGGTGCTTTGGATTCTATTCAAAAGAGGAAGGCTCAAGTCCCGTAGTGAGTGTTCAATTATTAAGGCAAGTGAATTTCTAAACCTTTGTTAAGTATATAGAATCTCGTGCTTCCTTGTGTGAGGTGTTGAGAACGATTTGAATTATTTAGTTAATGTTGATGTGGTATCAAAAATATGTTGTTGTGAATTGTGTATTGTATTAAAATTAGTCATCTCCTCATAATGGTGTAAACATGTCTATTTGCATTGATAATTATGACAAGTGTTATGTGAACTGAGAAAGAATAAGAATTCAAAAAGGATGTGCCATTTTGAGGGACATGTTGCATGTCGCGATGGATACTATAATTCGAGGGTCGTATCGCACGCCGCGACAGATACTATGATTTGAGGGTCATGTCACACACCATAATGGATACATGGACTAAAAGTCCCCCATAGGTCCCGAACTGAGAGATAGCGGGTGTGTATCACTAAGCTAGACATGCATCATTATACCTGACATTATTGTATTGTATTGCATTGCATTGTACATCTTAATCATTTGTAAACTGGCGAGTGCCTTTTGTGAAACTTATAGTGGACGTACTTGACCCCTTGTGTTGTTGATCTATAATTGTTGGTGTGATATTATTGAGCTATATGATATGTAAATTGTGAGCTGTTAGGTTGGGCTGGTTTTATGCAGGTTCGGTTGGAGTGTAGAAATACTTGTATTCTATGTTACTTGATTTTGTGTTTTGTATTTCACTTGTTGGGTTCCGTGTGTTTGGTACTCACTCGTTGCAACTATCTTTTTGTAGGTTACGAGCCCGGATCTTCATGATACCCTTTATTTTTCCTCGTCCGAGACTTCTTGTGGAGATTGTGTGAGGTAGCTGCTTGTCATCCCTGTAAACTCTCACTCTTATTTATGATTTTGTTCTACTTTAGAGATAACATCATTTGAGACTTATTTTTTTTCAAATCTATTGTAATACATTAAGAGGCTTGTGCACGTGACAACCACATTTTGGAGATTTTTAATTAAGTTGACTTATTATCCGTAGTTAAACCTTTATTTTTATTATTTTTTTGTACTTTGTCGTTGTAATTGGATTTTGGCTGACTTGTCTTGGTGGGGATAAAATGAGCACCATCACGCCTATGTTTAGGTCGTGATAGCTGCTATCAGAGCTCCAGGTTCATAGGTCTCACGTGTGTACAAGTCGAGTCTAGTAGAGTCTCGAGGATCGGTATGGAGACGTCTATACTTATCCTTGAGAGGCTACGAAAACTGTTAGGAAATTTCTTTTTATTTATTCTCTTTTATCGTACGTGGTTATCTTCGTTAATACTAAGTTTTGCCCATGTTCTTTTGACAGATGGCAAGGACTTGAGCTACTATTATCGGTGGTAGAGGTGAGGTCCTAGTTAGAGGTAAGGGAAGAGGCCGAACTAGAGGTCGTTCCCGAGGAGCGGCACCAGCTAGAGGGTAGGCTAGAGAGGCTTCTCTATAGCTACAGATAGAGGTTGGTGAGGACCAGGTCTCTTTAGAGCATGTAACCTCACCTTTGCTGCAGGATACTTTATTGAGGGTGTTGAATGTACTTGAGAGTTTTTCTCTGAGTGGTAACACGATAGTCACGCCAGGAGGTTCTCAGACTGGAGACGGAGTTCAGACTCCAGATCAATATCAGGCTCTCATAGCTCGCAGTCCGATGGAGCAACCACCATTGGGTCCTAGAGTTAAGATTGATCCTGCACCAACCGTTGAGATTTGGGGTACGCCATTGAATACTTTGACTGAGGATGAGCAGCGCCTCTATGAGAGGTTTAGGAAGATGAACCCACCTTAATTTCAGAGTGGGATGACAAAGGGTGCTTATGAGTTTCTGACTACTAGTAAAGTGTTGTTGGATATTGTCGGCTTAGCTTAGTCACACGGGGTCTAATATATTACTCTTTAGCTTTGTGGGTCATCCAGAGAATGGTGGAGGACATATTTAGGATACTGTCGGCTTTCTATGATTGGTTTGTCCCTTGGAGTGTGAGAAAGGAGAGTCGCTTGAGTTTTGAGAGTCTGAGGCAAGATGGCTTATCAGTCATCGAGTATGAGTGTCAATTATCTTGACATGTTGCAGCCATTATTCCAGATGAGACAGAGAAAGTTCGTAGGTTTGTAAGAGGACTGACCTATTCCATTCGACAGGCAGTGTTTAAAGTATCTAGAGATGGAGTTTCCATTCAGTCTGTTGTGAGTGCGGCTAAGGAGGTAGAGTTGATGGAGTAAGAAAAGTTTGGGGACCCTAAGAGGGCCCGTGCATCCGACCAGTTTTCTGGAATCTCATCTAGAGGTAGAGGGTCCTATAGAGGGAGTGAATTATTCCAGTACCGAAGACCAGTTCATGCATCATTACTGACATTTGAGGGAGGTTAGACACATGGTGGATCTTATAGTATGGGTCATGTCTTGTATGGTTCACAATAATAACCTATAGGGCAAGACAATTATCACAGTTTTTTAGGATGAATACATCATCCCCAGAGTCAGAGATTTTATTATGGTTGTGGAGATCTTGATCATATGATATGATAGTGTCCCTCACTAAAGGGACAAGGAGGTCTCCATACCAGTTCTTCAGTTCAGACTAGACCACCAGCACCAACATATAGGGGGTAAGGTAGAGCTCAGACAGATAGAGGTGGTCGTACTTCAGGCAGAGGGGTAAGTGGTGCCATAGTTCCGCAGAGTGAGGGTAGAGGCATTGCTCAGATGAGTTGTGGTAGAGGATCACAGTGTTATGCATTTCCAAGGAGGCCCGAGGTAGAGGTTTCTGATGCAGTCATCACAGGTATTGTCCTAGTTTTGCATTGATCTGCATCTATATTGTTTGATCCTGAATTGACCTACTCCTATGTGTCTTCCTACTTTTCATCTGAATTTGACTTGTAGTGTGATAGTATGCCCGTACCCATTTATGTTTCTACACCAGTAGGTGAGCCTTTAGTGGTAGATCAAGTGTATTGATCCTGTCTTATTTCTCTGGCTGGGTATGATACTTGGGTAGATATGATTATTCTGGAGATGGTAGATTTTGATGTTATCTT